>MU223921.1:80193-92805 GCA_018584345.1 Thuja plicata | reverse complement strand
AATCCATGTATTTGAATAGAGCATCTATAATCTTTTATAGAAATCAAAGGGTCTCACAAGAAAATATGTTTTTGGGATGCAATTTCTTTCTTGGTCTGTTTTTTAAACAAATGACCTTGGTCTTATATAAGAAAAAGTCATGTCCTAAGAAACATCATGACCTTATATAATGTCGACTAGATTTCTAATGTTTAACTATAAAAATTCATGGCAAAAATTCACAAAGAGACCTCATTTATGAGGTGGTTTCAATACTTTCAGTTAAACAACACCCCACAATGGTATTCATTGAATACACAACACTTATGGCTGACCTGCTTCAAGGCACAACAATATTCATGAACTTCTCAGAGGCTCTTTTTTGAGCATTTGGTTGAGTGCAGTCCTACATTGAGAAAGCTTCAACATAGCTCATTACATTGTACAGAGGGTGAAGCTGACATACATTTAGTGCATTCTCTCAAAGGTTTCCAACTCATGGCACATGGATTTGGAACAAGTTCTCAAAGGAGATAGAATACAGGAAGATTGTTTATTTTATATCCTTTATGCATGTATGGTCTATGAGAGGCTACGAGTGTGCATTGCTACTTGATGTCCTTACTGAGAAAACAATAAACCTCTAGCATGTCATAAGCTAGAACAATATGCCTTCAACTAACATAAGGAAAAATCACCGTTTAAGGCTTATTATTTATTAAAAGCAGAGATATTATACTTTAAAAAAAATAGAACAGCAAAAGTAAAACCAAGAAAAAATAAGGACTCACATCTTGTTATTCATCATTAGAAAATATGAATTCTCATTATTGTTGTTACAAATAATATTTATGAAGAAGTGATGGGCGACGCTCTACAATACGACTAGGGCTTCCTTTCTTCCTGCTTTTGCTGCGCACGGGGGTTGTGACTGTTTTTCAGGGATCGCAGGACTCAGGGACGGGGGTCCCTTCTGTGCTTGTAGGGAGACGACGTTAGAGTAGGGGTTGGTTCAATCGGCAGAGGGTGTGGAGGTGATTCAGTTGTGTTTTCTTTCTTTCTGGGTTCATGTGTTTGGACAGAGGCATTTAGAGGGGTGTTTAGAAGAGAACCGATGTTTTATTCTGTTGGAATGGAGAAGCTTAGAGTTTCTAATAGCTTGGTCGTTGTTGGGGCTGTGTCGTCACCCCAGGTTTCTTCTCCTGGTGTGCATGCAATGCCATCAGATTATTTTTATGGGGTAGCGAGCTCTAAATTGAATAAAGTGAAAAGTTGCCTTCCAAGGAGTCATGATCGGCCAGCCCTTGTTATTCCTCCTAAATCGGTGATGGAAGATGTTGCTTATTGGAGCAAGCATGCGTTGATCAACAAATTTCTTGGAATTTAGATTTCTTCGATGGCATTGGAAGCCTAGATTCGTCGCTCATGGCAGGTTGAGGGGATATGGAGATAATGCTTGCTGCTAACACCTATTTCATGGTTGTTTTTTCCTGCATGTCTGATCGTAATCGGTTTTTTGAGGGAGGACCATATTATTACAATCATGTGGGCTTGTTTGTTAAACCCTGGCATGCGAATTTTAATTTAGCAGAGGAATTGCCTTCGAGGGTTCCTGTTTGTGTTTGTTTGCCGTGGCTTCCTTTGGAGTTTAGGAGAGAAGATATTTTACGACAGATTGTAGCTTTGTTGGGGAAGCCGGCTGCAATAGCTCAACAAACCCAAGATAAAAAAGGTAATTTCTTTTGCTCGTATTTGTGTTGAAATTCTTTTGAATAATCCATTGCAGGACTCTTTGGAAATTTGTTTAGACTCTTCTACATGGGTGCAACCTTTAGATTATGAATCTCTTTCCATTTTCGGATATCTCATGAGTATGGCCATCTGCAGCGTCAGTGCCCTCATGTTAATAAGGGGTTTGGTGGCTTTGTAAGTAGTTTTGGTGGTTCACCATCTTCCTCGGTTCCGAAGGTGGATTTTCTGGGAAAAGGGAAAGCTCCGATGAAAACAGATGGCCCTGATAAGGATGGCTTTATACCGGTTAAGCCCCGAGCTAAAAGAAGGGGACGAAAGAGGTCTTACATGGATAGGCAATCTGATGAGGGCTTCAATCGGTTAGAGGTGTTGGATACTATGGCCTTGGAGTAAGGTATCCCTGTAGACATTTCTTCCGGTACAGCGAGTATGGATGTGGGGGTTACTCATTAGGAGACTACTGTTCTGTGTCAGGATGGTGCACAATTGCAAGGAGGGTCTCTTCCTGACCCTGAGCTACAAGCAGCAGGAGACCCTGTAGATCTACAAGATGATATTGTTTTGGCAGATTTGGTTAAGGAGGTGCAGGTATCCGGTAAAGGCAAAGGGTCTTCTCTGGCTTTGGGTTTGCAGCAAAGACACCTCAAGAAAGTTTCTTTTGATACAACCTTGAAAACTGGTCGCAAAAAGGATCTAGAGAAGATTAAATCAGCTAGGAAACTGTTGGTAGAGTCTGGGTCTGTCAAGCCCATTGAGGCTCATTTCTCTCACTCTACCCAACGATTATTCTCTCATGGAATGTTAGGGGGTTGAATAGCATCCCTCGACAAAAGGCTATTCATGACTTGGTGTTTGCTCACTTTCCAACTGTCCTTTGTATTCAAGAGACTAAGCTTTCAGTGGATTCCATGCTCTGTTGTGCTTCTAATATTTGGAGTCATGGGCAGTGCCAGTGTATTGGTTCTTCAAGGAGCTCTGGAGGTCTGGCTTTCTTTTGGGACCCTAGAGAGATTGTTCCTCTCTAGTGGATATCTAGCCCCTTAGTTCTCTATGGTTGCTTCTAGCTTGGAGACTGGAGAGACAATTCCGGTTGATTTTCTTGGTAAATTCAGGCTTTGGTCTCATATAAGGTATGTTAGAGCATGTGCTCTTTTGCTTCCTTGGGTTTTAGTTGGTGATTTCAATTCAGTGTTGAGCTTGGAGGAGAAAAGGGGTGGATTGGTCCGGCTAGGTCCTTTTGCGCTCTTCCATGAAAACGTGGACCTTTTGCGTTTAATTGATATCAACCCAACTAATGGGATTTTTACTTGGAACAATCGAAGGAGTGGAGAAGATGCTATTCCTGAATGGTTGGATAGATTTTTGGTTTCCTATTTTTGGATTGGAGGTAGCCTGAGTACTACTTCTGAAATTTTGGATTGGAGGGGCTCATATCATTGGCCTATTAAATTCTCTACTATTTTTGTTGTTCTTCCTAAAAATCCTCCTTTTAAGTTCCATCTGATGTGGCTTCGAGAGTCTTCCCTCCATGACTTAATTGTCTTGTGGTGGAGAGATGGTGGCCTTGCCTATGGCACTACTATGTATTCTTTTGTTAAGAAATTGCAATATGTTGAATGGCAGCTTAAGATATGGAATAGGCTATGCTTTGGTAATCTTTATTCTATGAAGAGGCAGGGTCAAGAACGTTTGGAGGTTATCACTCGTCAAATTCAAGATCTTGGTTTTTCAGAGGATTTATGTAGAGCGGAATCTCAGGCTGTTAGAGATTTGGAGGAGTGGGAACTTAGGGGGAGGATTTTTTGGAAACAGAAAGCGGGGGTTGATTGGCTTCAGGAAGGGGACAAGAATACAGCCTTTTCCATAAATATGTGTAGGTTGGTTGGAATAGGAGTTATATATCCTCTTTGGTTAATTCAGATGGAATTCAAGTATCTACTATGCAAACTATTGCTTGTGAAGGTACTAGATACTATTCTGCTCTTTTTTCTGATGACTCTCCTTCAGCTAATAATGAGGAGAATATGATCCTTGCTTGTATTCCTTCTATTGTTACCAGTATGATGAATGATTCCCTTATGCGTCCAATATCTTTGTCTAAGTTGGAGGAGGTTGTTTTTGGGATGCATAAGGGTAAAGCTCCCAGTCCTGATGGGTTTCCAGTAGAATTTTTTCAAGAGTTCTAGTATATTGTTAAGGCAGATTTATTGGAGGTGGTTTGAGAATCTTATGCCAACAAACAAATGCTAAGGGCCCTTAATTCTACCTTCCATGTTCTTGTTCCTCAAAAAGAAGGTCCTAATCAACTAGCTTTCTTTCAGCCCATTGCTCTATGTAATGTGGTCTACAAAATTATTGCTAAGCTGATTGTTGAGAGGCTTAAACCTTGGTTGCCTGTTGTGATCTCGACTAAGCAGGGGGGTTTTGTGGTTGGAAGACAAATTCTAGATGGGGTGGTAGTTGCTTCTAAAGCTATTCATTCTATGGTTGTTTCCAGGGAGAAATCTATGTTCATCAAGCTGGATATGGTTAAAGGCTATGATAGAGTTAAGTGGGGATTTTTACAGAAAGTTCTTCTTGCCTTTGGCTTTAGCTCAAAGTGGGTTTGCTAGATTATGAATTGTGTTTTGTCTTCATCCTTCTCTGTTCTTCTAAACAAGGAGCCTTCTGAGTTATTTGGAGCCTGTAGGGGTCTTTGTCAAGGGGTCCTCTTTCTCCATATTTATTTATCATTATGGTTGAAGTTCTTGGTCGACTTCTTAAGTCTCGAGTTTCCCAAAGCCTGATTTGTGGTTGCAGTTGGGGTAATGGGCTGCCTAAGCTTTCTCATCTCCAGATTGTGGATGATACTACTCTCATAGGGATTGCTCAACTATAGGAAGCTCAATCCTTCAAGCAAGTTTTCGATATTTATTTGGCCGCTTCAGGTCAGAAAATCAATGAGCATAAATCCTCAATTTATTTTTTCAATACTTTGGTGCCTATCCAGAGGAGGATTGCTAATATCTTGAGATTTCAAATTGGGTATCTTCCCTTGCTTTATCTGGGCATCCCTTTGTTGTTGGTAGGCAACCTTGCCTATTTTGGCAAGACTTGTTGGACAAGCTGCATCGGAAGGTTAACAATTGGATTCATCGACAGCTTTCTACTATTGCTCGGGTGACCCTGCTTCAGTCGGTGATTCAGGCTCTTCCTATCTATTGGAGTTTGGTACAGGCAACTCCTGTGTATTTTCTTAAGGAATTTGATGCCCTCGCGCGCCAGTTTCTTTGGAGTGGTAATTTGCAGACTTCTAAATAGAGCCTACTTAAGTAGACCTTTGTATGTCAACCTAAGCAGGAGGGGACTCTTCGCCTTTGCTCTTCCATCTTGAACGAGAAAGCTCTTGCTGCCAAATTATATTGGTGTTGGTATACCAGTCAAAATCAATTGTGGGCCTGTATTCTTTCACATAAGTATTAACAAGGTGTTTACTCTTCTGATGTTTCTCAGTATCCTTTGGAGGGCAGGGGTTCTATGATATGGAACAGTCTGAAAACTGGAGCGCAGCTAGTTAAGAGGGGCCTCTTCTAGATTTGCAATGGGAGCTCTTAGGATCTCTTTTGGACTAACTCGTAGGATGGTTACCCCCCTTTTTTATCCATGTATCCGCATCTACAGGACCTCTATGATTATTTTTTAGCAGTTGCATGGGATAAGGTTATGCATTATAAGACAATTCAAGATTTAGGTTTTGTTCTTGGTTATAGATGGAAGGACTCTTATGATTGGCCACCTAGTGGTTTAGAGAGGGATTATAATGAGCTCACTCGGAATTTGGCTTCTAGGGAGTGCAACTCCTTGGTGAGACTGGATGCCCTAGCCTTGGGGAGCAAGTTGTCTGACAAATATTTTGTTTCTGCAAGATACTTGGAGCTTAATAGATAGTTGTTTGGAGGTATTGAGGTGCCCTAGTGGAAGCAGGTTTAGAATAAATTTTCTAGGCCTATGTGCATTTTTTTCTTGTGGCTGGTGGTTCGTGACTGCTGTCTTACCTGGGATAATCTGTGCAAGAGGGGTTTTCAGGGCCCTTTGATGTGTGTTATGTGTGCCAATAGTGAGGAGTTTGTTTCTCATCTTTTCTTTCAGTGCTCCTTTCCTAAGGAAATCTTGTACTTTTGGTGGACTGTTTGGGGTCAGACTTGTTGCCATGTTTCCTCTTTGTCTGAGTTCTGGGCTCGTTGGGGTAATCCCCCTCCTAAAACTTGTTTTCTTCAGGTGGCTTGGGCTCTTCGTCCTTCTTTTCTCATTTGGCATGTGAGGCTTGAAAGGAATCGAAGGATTTCTCAAGATGTCGGGATAGATACACCTGTGGTGGAAAATTATCCACTCTCTTCGGGAGACTGTTTTGGCTAAGTCTGATTTGATTGGAGGTGTAGATCCAAGGGAGGTTGTTATTTGCAATTGTCTGACTTTACCTCTTCAGGGAGATGC
This sequence comes from Thuja plicata, assembly GCA_018584345.1. Taxonomy (NCBI): domain Eukaryota; kingdom Viridiplantae; phylum Streptophyta; class Pinopsida; order Cupressales; family Cupressaceae; genus Thuja; species Thuja plicata. The sequence continues at coordinate 86,601 of MU223921.1, read as the reverse complement.
TTTGGTGATTGTTGGTCAGCATAGAAGGAGCAGAAGTAGACATCCTGGGCAACGGATCAATCGTGAGGGTCACTGGTCACCCCCTCCACTTGAAGTTTTAAAACTCAACACTAATGGCTCATCTCGAGAAAATCCTAAGCATGCTGGCATTGGTGGAGTTGGCCGAGTCAATTTTGGTGATGTCTAGTTTATTTTTCCAATTTATAAGGGCTTTCATACTAATAATTTGATGGAGGCTCTTGCTATCTTGTATGTTGTTCAGCATTGCTGTCCTCTTGGTAACCTTGTACAGAATTGACCAGTTCTTAAAAACAAGTCAATCCAACTATTTTTTGAACCCAAAATGTGGGCTCCTACTCAAACTATAGGCCAGTAACAATGTAGTCAATTAGTATTTACATACATAAATATAGTTGCATCTATAAATTTCTCTGAGAAGATTGGTATCACTAAAATCCCAAGTAGAAAAGGCTTCAACATATCAAAGTTAAGGCGGTTAATTAAGGAAGAAGCCTTAAAATTAACAGATCTATGCTCCTAACTAGCAATCTACATTGAGGATTATGGAGAAAGGAATAGATATCTCTAGCAACCTGAATAAGTGTCAGCTGTGTGAAGAACTCTGTTGAACACAATTACTAATAACTCTAAAATATACATGTACACACTTGAAATAACCCCAGCAGAGTAAGGTATATTTCTTAATTTGGTGACTTTAATATCACTAATACCATAGCATGAATATAATAATGAATTCAAATCTCAGATTGGATATCCACATTTCATGGTCATATAGTAAACATCGTGCAATAGGGGCATAACAGAGATGAACTATTGTAAGGGAACTAGCTGCTTAACTTGAATCAAAAACCAGGGAAGCATATTGTATGATCAACCATCTGCGGAAGCAAACTGTATACCCAACCTTGCACCAAAAGCTGGGACCAAACTGAAGGACCAGATAATATAAATCCTTGGTCAATATAGAATTTTACCTCTATGTACTAACAACCCTAGATGAGGTTAGATGACATTTTTTGACATAATGGGAGGGAACGTAATCATGATCAGGAGGCTGAGCAGTAAAGGATGCTCGCCTTAAGAGATGGCTTGCACTAGCCTGCCACATGATACAAGTAATGCAGACCTTAATAATAAAATATTATGCCTAGCTACATGGTATGTGAATATTGAGTTTCAGAATTATAGCATGTATATTCTTGAACATAATTATAGCATGTTTTGAAATTAGATACTGTTTTGTGCTAATGTAATAATCCTGCCAATCATAGAAGGCGCTACCAAACAGGGGTAGCAAAGAAGATGGAACGATTGTACTCATCACTGCCCATTAAATTATCAACATACTACTCTTTTGTCATCGCCTAAGAAAATTTAGTTTAACTATTGCAGTAATTAGTTAGGAAGGAAAGGTGCAAGCACCGAAGGTTAATTAATCATTAGCAAATGGGTGTGATCTGCTAAAGGTATTGAAGAGTTGCAACTTTTCTCTGTGGCATATTCAAGGAGTATCAAACATCTTTTCAAAACCATGGATTAAGCACTGTTATTTATTCAGTCCAGAATTGGAAAGCTCTTATAGAACAGATAGCAGCCAAGTGGGAATGGCATTCTACACCCGTAGCAAGGCCAAGGGCACACAATATTAGCAACATAAATCAGGAACAGCACCAAGTATTGCAACTACAAAGCTATCATATCAGCCAAGCAATCAGATTAATCTTCAATGTCTGATCAGATTAATCTTCAACATCTATCTGACCAATCAGCAGCCACATAATTTGCATATACCTTAAGGAAGATATCAGAAAAGCATATACTTTCAGATCAGTATAGTCCATATCGCATTCACATTAAGGAAAGAGAAAACAGAAACGGCGATTACTTTGTTTTGCAGATTGCCCTAAAGCAATTCTAATTATACTACTTGTAGATCAGTAATATATCAGTGATCAACAATAGATCAATGCAATCTTTTGATATCAGTTTGAATACTCAATACTCAACTAGAGCCATACTTCCAACTTTGATATATAATCCTTGTTTAAAACACTTCCTATCATTGATATTGATTGGATTGAGAAACTGCCACCAAGGCGCTTCCATTGATATTGAAAGGGGTTTTTTTATCAAATTCAGATCAAAGACATGTATATATCAGAACTATTCTTTGTCAAAGAACTCTTGCATAACATCAAGATAGCCAACATTTGCATAAATATATTTTTTCCTTAAGATAGTATTATACCTATTTGTGAGTTATATTAAATATATATATTAGTAGCAAATAAAGGATTGGATAAAAAGAAGTCTTGCAATTTTAGAAATTAGGCAAAACCCCAAGAAACTGCATGCGGGGACATTACAGCCAAATAATTACAGCATGATAAGCAAAGGAAATTTAAATGTCACTGACCTCTTCTGAAAATATGGTACCATAAGAACCAGAGCTGAAGTCTTTGACAACAACTTCAGTAGTCTTGGCTCTAACTGTCAAATCATTTTCAAGCGATGTAACAAATCTGCAAAAATCAAGAATATCTCAACTGCAATGATATTTGTGAGCACCTAATTACATCTCAGGTTGATCAAGCATAATTTTCAGAATAAGTATACTAAATGTGAGAATAGAGTATTTACCTGGTGACAGCTGGGCAATAGTGGCAACGCAGTGTTTCTATCTCCCACAATGAGCTCACTGTAAAGAAACATGGATGCCAATTTGCAGCATTAATTTTGATCTGAGAAAATGCCTTTCCATGTTACGAACTTATTATGTCAAAATACAAATAGGGAAAACCATATTCTTGTCTTCATTTTTTTCTTTAATTGATCACATATTTGATATTATCAAGAAAGAGGTCACAATATATGATATATGGCCAGGGTGGGCAGCAAGATATTATAGACACTACATGCCATACAACATAAACAAAACAACAGGAGCATAGCAAAGAGGTCTGATCACATCAAATTACATCAGCGTATCCAAAAAGAACTTATCCAAACTAAACTAATTGTTCCAGCTTTCACTGTACCTATCCATCCATCTCATACATACCATTTATAATCTCTATGGAATTCCCTTTAATAATTCACAAATTTGCATCTTCCTCTCCAGCATATGACCAGAACTTTTCTGTCTTGATCTTGCAGATCTCTTGTCTATACTTTGTATTTAATATACAGCAAACTTATATTGATAGAAAATAAATTTTACAATATCAGCTCGTGCCAGGCTCATTAGAGATGCTTGGACTGGAGAGAAAGATAAAGTCTTCACATTTTGTTTAATAGACACCAAAATTATATTGATAGAAAAGAAGTTTCACAAGATCAGCTCATCACCAAGCTCATTATAGGTTCTTAGAGTGGAGAGAAAAACATCTACCTTTTTTGTTTGATAGACAGAAAGATTAGATTGATAGAAAAAGATATTTTATAATATCAGCTCAGTGCCAGGCCCATTATAGGTGCTTAGTGTGGAGAGAAAGACAAGAAGATATACAGCTTGAGCTGCTAGAGGAAAACATCTTTGGCGAACTCTTATCCCAATGTGTGGGTTCCCTATGTTAGCTCTCTTTACAATGTAACCAACCAGCCTAATGTCACAGTACCCACTTTCGCATCAACTTCAACCATTTTTTCAATGGGTAATGTTAGGAGGGCTATTCTAAAGTTATGTACCAGCAGGGCAGTACATTGTGAAGACTTCCACACTGAATTTATTAAATATAATATGTATCCCTGGCCTTCCCCCTTCGGCAAAGCTTTTAGAGTATGTTTGCTCAAGCTTTCCTCAGTCTTCATCCCAACATATAATTCATCCTAATCATAGATCTAGGGTCTCTCCAATCTTGGCAAGTACAAGGCTCTCATGACCAGGCAAGTGTTTGTCAAACTTTATGCCATAATGTTAGACATGCATTTGCCAAACTTTACGGAATTTAGAATGTTGAATGCTGAAATCATGGCATAATCTTTGAGCTCATGGGCAGGCTAGCTTCAGGGGTGACCATCAACTCATTAACCATATCTTTACACTCTAGGCTACTATTGATGAGGCTTGTCAGTTCTTTTCCACAACCTTCTGTCATTCCACTGACTTTGAGAAGGCTTTTGATTCAGTTCTGAGACACCTACTTTTCTAAAGGATGGATGATTTTCTAAAGGATGGATGATTTTGACTTTCTGAATTCCCTCCCTACTGCTGCTTGGACGCTTTATGAGATAGTCATTGGGCAGTTTTGTACATCTCACGGCTTCTTCAACTCTGTGAGAAGTAACAGAGGGATCAAACAAGGATATCTTCTCTCTCCAACCCTCTTTATCATTTAAATTGATGAGCTAGAGGAGTTCCTTCAACAGCATACTCCCATGGATGATGCTTGCAGTATACATTGGTTGGTTATCACCATTCTAATTTTTCCTTATGATGTTGCTCTCCTTTCACATTTTATTGAAGGGTTGGCAAAACTTGATGTCATTGCTCTCTTTTGTTGACTTCACAAGCTTGTAGTCAACCTTACGAAAACTAAGTTCATGATTTTCAACAACTCCAAATGTCTTGCTTCCAAATTCAATTCGTTGTACAAGAGGGCAGCTTTGAAGATTGCATCTTCTAATATTTAGGGGTCCAATTGTTTGGTACATTTGTTAGTGCAAGTATACCTCAAATTCACATCTTTACATGAGGTATGCCAGTCCATGTCTTCAAGCATCAATGCTTCCAAATCCACCTACAAGGTATCCCTTCAAAGATGTTGTTTTGGTACCATCATAAGTCCAATAGTTTTGTGTGGCTCTATAGTGTGGGGACCAAGCTTGCGATCCATTGATTGTGCCTATATTGAGAGGGTTCATGTTGTTTTTCTGGTGTGCTTGTTTAACCAGACACTCTTGCCCTCCCAGCCATAGACAGTTCACAATTGTCTCCCCCGAGCATTGCTTATTCTCAATAAGGCAGATTATGTTTTTTTAATTATTTTTTTATATTTATTTCAGTGACTTCTTCCAACTCCTACAAATAAGCATTTTGTTTTAAATCCTTCCACCAATAGATATTAACATCCAAGACACTTCACCCAGTGACTAATATAAATATATGTATGTTTGTGAAGCTAAGGTCTCTTTCCTATTTTATAACCAATGTCGTGTTCTTAAAGAATATCTTTCGTCTTTCGTAGCAAATATTCACTATCGGGAAAGACTCGTTTTGGATACACTAACACTCAAAAATAAGAAAGGATGATAATCCTGATATATGCGGATCATAAACTCTAATGTCTTCCGCCGAATATTCCCAATCTCTACTACAACACTTCTACTGATGGAATGATGCACATATGAGGGTGTGTGCGTTCAAGGAGAAACACGCTTCTCTGTTGTGTGCAATCAAGGAAGAACACCATTCCCTCAATGTTCTTCCACAGCAAACAATTCTTGTCAATATCCAATACCCCCACACATACAAGAGCTTAGACCTCGCGCATGGTGAACCACGTTCCTAAGAAATAAGGCAGGTGGTACTGAGTATTAACGACACTAGAAAACGAGAGCTCGTGCTGGTGTAATACCTGTCCGAACTTAAGTGTTCGATTTGTTAAACTCCTCAACGAAGATGTCTTCTACGACCGAACTCTTCCTTCAAGGACAGTCTTTGGCGTATAACTATTTCATCTCGATCCAATCAATCTTCTGCAACATATCTCATGGATTTTCCAACCCCATTGTCGTTCTGGAAAAAAAATAGTTCTCTTCATATACTTCGCTAATAGGAAAATGAATCATTTATTATTTGTTTTTTTCACTTTAAAAAATAAAATTATCTCCAAACATAAGGACATGGCCCGACAATATTAACGTCGATTATAAAGATCTTATAATAGAATACTGTAATATTCCTTTCTTGCGCACATATAAACTTTCAGAAGTTGCCAATATTGATTTATGAAAGAACAAGAACAGGATTGAATATGCTCTGATACCATGCTGTTTTTATGGTGTGCTTGTTTACCCAGCCACAGACAATTCAGGATTGTCTATCCTGGGCACTGCTTATTCTCAATAAGGCAAATTATGTTTTTTCATTATTTTTTTATATTCTTATTGAATTGGATCACACATCTCATTATATATGCGAGAGGTAACTTTTTACCAAGGGTCACCACACTTCACATGTGGCCCCATGATTTGATAATTATATTTATATATAATAAAATTATAATATAGTTTATAATATACCAATTACAATATAATAATATTATCACAATAATAATATAATAATTATATTATCAATATAATTATATGATCACTATAATATTATCAATATAATAATTATATCTCAATAATCATATTATCACAACCTTTAATGTTATCTATGTCGGC
>MU223921.1:47889-62188 GCA_018584345.1 Thuja plicata | reverse complement strand
CTATAATGAAGAATGATGTGTGGGATATTGTTCCTAGACCAAAGAACAAATCTGTGGTTTCATCTAAATGGATATTTAAAATCAAACATGCTGCGGATGGTAGTATTGAGAAACATAAAGCCAGATTCGTAGCTAGAGGTTTTTCTCAAAAGGAAGGCATTGACTATGAGGAAATTTTTGCTCCCGTTGCTAGATATTCCTCAGTAAGGGCAATTATTGCCATAGCAACTTCCAAAAGTTGGAAGATCCATCAAATGGATGTCAAAACTGCATTTCTCAACAGAGAAATTGAAGAGGAGGTATATATAGAGCAACCTGAGGGTTTTGTTACAAATGACCCACAGTCATATGTGTGTAAGCTTAAGAAAGCATTATATGGGCTCAAACAAGCTCCAAGGGCTTGGTATGAAAGGATTGATCGTTACCTTCAAAGTCTGGGATTTTCAAAGAACGATGCAGGTCCTAATCTCTATTTTAAGGAAACAAATGGAGACTTATTGATATTGGTGCTATATGTGGATAATCTCTTAATCACAGGAGAAGAGTATCTTATAGCAGATTGCAAGAAGGATCTTGCAAAGGAATTTAACATGAAGGATATAGGCCTCCTTTATTTTCTTGGTTTAGAGGTGTGGCAACAATCTCATGGGATCATTGTGAATCAAGGAAAATATACAGTTGATATTTTAAAGAGTTTCAGGATGATGGATTGTAAGCCAATGTCCACACCTATGGAAACCAATCTTTTCAAGTTGAGAGAAGCCATGGCTAGTTCTGAGTTGACAGATGCTAGTCTATACAGACATATCATTGGATCTCTCTTATGTATCTAGTTAACACTAGACCTGATATCTGTTATGCAGTAAATGCTCTGAGTCATTTTATGGTGGAGCCTAAACAATTGCGGATGAGTGCAGCTGAGCATATTCTAAGATATCTTCGTGGGACCATTGGGCATGGTCTATTATACAAGAATGTAAAACTGGAACTTCATGGTTTTACAGATTCCGATTGGGCGGGGTCCGTCACTGACCGGAAAAGTACTTCCGGATGTTGTTTTAGTTTGGGATCAGCTATGATTTCTTGGTTCACCAAGAAACAAAATTTTGTTACTCAAAGTTCAACAGAAGCAAAGTATATTGCAGCTTCTCTAGGGGCTAGAGAAGCAGTTTGGTTAAGAAAACTCATTGATGGATCATTTGGATAGGCTATGGAGCCTACTATTATTTATTGTGATAATCAGAGTTGCATTAAACTTGCTATCAACTCAGTGTTTCACAATAGGTCCAAACATATTGAGATTCCTTATCACTATGTCAGGGACATGGTGGAAAGAAAGGCCATTCAGTTAGAATATGTAGGTACTGATGAACAAACTGCAGATATTCTCACCAAACCTCTGGCGAGAAACAAAATTGAATATTTTAGAGATAAACTTGGCATGGTGAAAATATGAGTTTGTTGTACTACTTTTGAATGAGCTTATGAATTCATATCTCTTGTGAAGAAGAGGCTATATGAATTCATATGTGGATTGTGACAATCCACTATTGTGTTTTTTGGATGAATATCATGGGCTTGATATTCTTCTTATGAGTCTAAAGAGACTCATGGATCAGAGGATCCACACTAAAGTATTTGGTGGATATCATTAAGTTGATGTCTGGAGACTAATGCTCTCGATATCATTTGAGATTGTGAGGCTCATGGATCAAGGATCCACTTTAGAGTAATTGGTAGGCATCTTGCCTGGAGACCATTACTCTGAGCACTTGGTGAATATCATGGATATTCAATAGACCAATGCTCTTGGAACATCATAAACTTGATGTTATGAATCCATTAGGTCACACAATGTTATCATGAATATCATGAGATGATATTCTTATGGATCTGATCAATCCATTTTGAAAGGATAACATGATGTGACAAAAGAATGGATACTTGGTAGATAGAGGTCTACCTACATAGATATGAGATCTATGTTACTATGGATACCTGGTAGATAGAGATCTACCTACATAGATATGAGATCTATGTTACCATTGGATAAGGTATCCAATATGGTTATGTTTTGCCACCTCTATCAAGAGTGATAGAGAGAATAAAAGGTGAGTCCAACTATAGACAGGGTCTATAGATCAATCTTACCCTCAAGTCTAAGAGGGAGTGTTAATGTTATAGCCTTTAAGGCTAAGATCGATAATTAAGGACTAATTATAATAATACATTGTGGAAATATGTTATTGCCTTTTATTTAAATAATAAAGTAATATATATGTGAGTTATAATAATAATAATAAAAGGGTTTATTATTATTATTCTAATTAATTAATTACGGGCCCAAGGTAGGCCGACTCCTTGAAAAGGAGAGTTAATTAATTATCTCCACATATAAGATGAATCGATCTAATGATGAGAGGCACCAAAAACATAACATGCTCTCCCTACATTTGGATCAATATTTTCCAGCAAGCAATTCCTTTCCTCTCGGCGAATTTATGCTAATTCAGAGACCAAATTGTTGGGACAACTTCTACTCATAAAGTTGGTGACATTGAAGCATAGGCGAACTTGATTCACATCCTTCTAATAGCAGATCGAAGATTACATACAGTGCAGATCGAAGACCTCCAAATTTGCATTCTATGTGCAGATCGCACATGTCATAATTGGCAATTTGAGTGCAGATCCAAAACAATAATCACAGTGAATTCTGGATCAAGTAATTGGTGCACATAGAGGGTTGATCGATAGTCTTCATCAAATGCGACTTGAAGGCGAATTCAAGGTTTTGAATTCGTACTAATTTTGGGGCTGGAAATTGGACCTGTATTGCAGCATTTCAACTTCAGATTTGTGAAGCATCAGCAAAAGAAGAATTGGAGTAAACCCGGGTACTATCATTACTTATTCTTTGTCAATTTCTTGTGCTTACTTTTCAGTTATAAAATGCTATGTATAGATTAAATTTTCCTTGCATAGATCTGAAACTTAACATCATTAAGGTTGCTAACTCAATCCACCCATCATATTCTAAAATCGATATGTATATATATCAAGGTTACCTAGAGACGGGGAGACTTGGAGATCTCCGGTACTAGTACCGGTACCGGTGTGGCTATTTTGCAATTTATTTTTTAATATAATTTAATAATTTCTAAGAAACTCTATAGATTCATAACATAGTGCTTTGAAAACAAGAACAATGGAAAGTTATAAGTATGAAGTTATGAACATTGAACATTAAAAGTTTAAAAAGTCGGAGACTAAAACGAAATAGTAATGTCATATTAATAGAGTCAAATAGTTCAAAACTCACATTGCATATCTCATAGTCATATCTGATTTCAGAATATCGCATATGATCATCATCATATCAGATTAATAATCGCTGAGATTATCTTTACATATTGAAAATTGAAATTCAAAACTACATAGATTGATGCTAAATCGCTTATATGCAAACAAAAAACTCAAAACTGTAAACAAAAATCAGAAATCTATCTAGTATTAATTATTATTATATTAATAAATAATATATTATATAATCCAGTAAAAATATATTATTATATTATTATTTGATTATTTATTTATTTGTCTATTTAATATTTATTAAAAATGTTTATCGTAGCTGCCTTTAGGAAGGAATAAAATTTAAAAGTGTTTCTATTAACTTTCTAATGTTTGTGCCTTAAAAAACAAAATGACTTGAAACATTTTAAATGGCCTTGCTTAAAAAAACATTAAAATAAGGGTCAAAATCATAAAATGACTTAATGTTGTATTTTAAATTTGTTTTTTAATTAGGCAATGGGCGGGAGACTTCATTTTTAGGAATTAGATACTTGGATTCCTCAGGAGACTTTGCCATGAAGTCTCCAGCCATTTTTGAAGACTCCGAAGACGCGAAAAGTCTCTGAGACGTGTTTCCGTCTCCGAGACACGTTCGGAGGGGGGGAGACGGGTCTCTGGGTAACCATGATATATATGGATTTGTAATCAACTTTGACATATCGACTCATCCATGTTGATCCTTCTTGTACCTTGATAATGTGTCTCAGAGTGATCATCAATATGACTTACTAATTACCAACATCAAATCCCTTTGGTTGATATCCACCAGTTGATTAGTGACTATGTTCTGCATGTGCCTTTCTTCCTTATGCTGCCAATAAACATTGGAGGCTCATATGAATAATCTTCAATTAAAACTTATCAAATCATATATATTTTAGGTCCAGGATTGGGGATATTACAAAATGTGGAGTCATCCTTTAACATTTTAACTTGAATTTGATTTGTTGCATCAGTATATATTCAAACTTAACATTTAGTAAATAATAACCGAGCAGCAAATTTCTGTTAGTTGAAGTTGGTTTACCAAAGATGGTCACTAAGCTGGATACTCTTGTCTCACTAACCCAAAATAACAATTAAATGCAGTGAATTTTAGCCTTTCTTTTTGAAATATGCTAACATCATATACCATTAAAATGCACAGTTATTTATACCAGGTTTGATCAATCTTTCATGATTTCTATGTTCCTCTAGCGACCAAATTATTTCTATATTATTAACGATGATTTTTCAAGAATTTACTTATTTACAATAATCATCAAGAACATCACAGTTCCATGGAAATTGAGTCCTTACACAATGCTTTAGACTTTGCTGTATCCTTCTCCTCAATCACAAACATATCTTTGCCAGGTTTAGCTGCAGATTTGCAAAAGTTATCAATCTTTTCCTCTGGTCCCTTTGTTTCAATTCCTTCCGCTTCACCCATTTCTCTCTGGTCCTGCTGGTGGAGAAATTGCAAAAATTTACAATCAATTAAAAAGAGCAAATTAGTCGTGAAAAAAATAATGTTAGATTTTTGAAAGATGAGAACAAATAAATTACAAGGAAAAATTAACAGCAGAGTTGCTTATATAGCACAGAGTTTTGACTAAGGGCATAGAACAGAATTTGAAAATGCTAAGTTTCATACCATCATATATAAATGCTAAGTATGAAGGCAAATCAACACAGATAAGTAAAATACTAAAAGCAGAAAGAAAGAAAATCCAGAAAGCGTGCCTGCAACAATAAATAACACTATGTAAAAGCAGACAAGCTGGTAGGGTGAAACAAAGGAGTCCATCACATGAGTTCAGACAGGAGTTAACAAGCTTTGTATATCCTCATTTCAAAAGCAGGCTTCCGTATAAATAGTGCTACACAGTATCCCAGACCCTAATTGACAAATCATATGCTCCTAAAAAATTATTTGTGAGAAAAGCAGCTCAGCGGCCTTGAAGATAACAGTTAGCTTTTGTAATAGTGTAATGGTTCTCACAGCATGCCCTTCTTTGTAATGTCCCCAGTCGGGTCCTATGGGATTAGGGACTGATTTTGTTTAATTCAATTGTCAAAGATTTCTTTCCTCTATAATTTATACTTAGTTTTTTTATTTTTCCATAAAGGAATGCATTATATAGTGACAGTGTTCTTCTACAGAGAGATGTAAAAATGCAAAGTGGCTTGCTTCATGTTATATAAGAATGTCTCCTAATTTATTACTAGAGTCTCTGATATAACCATTTGATATCAATGCCTTGACAAGGGCTAGTTCTAATATCTATATAGGTGTCTTCAATCTGAAGTGGATAACGAAGTCCCTTTTTAACTAAGATACCGATGCGGGCTGGTAGAGGCCTGATGCGGGAGCGGATGCCTGCAGATGCGGATTTGGAGGCAGATGCCCTGTGGGTGCCTACCGAATGCTCAACCCAGACATCCAGATGCGTGGGGATGCCTCCCAGAGGCATCCGCACGCATCTGGATGCCTGGGATGAGCTTCTAGCAGGTATCCACAGGGCACCCGTGCGCATCCGCAGGACCATGCCCAAAAAACAAAAGTTTTCCAGCTTACAGAGCCTTCCGCAGGGCTTCGGACAACATATACACTTGACAGTTTTGTACTTGGACGGGTGTTCCAACATAAAAGAAGCATTGTGTGGGATTTATGAAATCTGCCATTTGTGATGTATTGCAGAAGAGATGCAGGAAGCCAGAAAGGATGGGAGGGGAAAGTGCAGAGCGGCAAGGATGGAGATAGGAGCCCTGCAGGCATTAGGTACAGGATTGAAGAACAGCGAGCTCATGTTCAGCAGTTATCCCATAGTGGGTTATCACAACAAGCTGCAGGCAGCTGGTTCGTGTCTCAATTCTACAGAAGATTTTTTGCTCACAGCTGCCCAGGGTACCATGTCATGTCACTCCCGATATATACCTGAAGTCTCCCGATATATACCGTCGGCATGTGAGAGGAAAGTCGTGACTTTAGTTGCGGGTCTTGTATAGTTTATTTGCAATAATAATATATGATTATTTATTTTAATTTCATTTAATATTATTATTAGTGTATATATTATTTATTATAAGTTGTCAAGTATGATATTGATAAATGATAAACAATATATTATATATTAATTATATTATAATTTAAGTGTATAAATAATATTATGTATGTTGTGTGTGTGTGTGTGTATATATATATATATAAACACATCTGCGCACCTGATTCTCGCACCCGCATCTGTATCCACACCCGAATCGGCAACTTAACTTTTTAATAATAAAATTGGCTGGGGGAAAGTTATATGAACCCAATTAATATTGGTGTTATGAAGTAAACAAAGATGATATAAATTGAATTTGAGAAATATGGATCTGTTTGAGTACTGTTCTAATACAGAGATTGCACTGATCCAATATTAGCCACCAGAGATGAAAATTATGGAATATAGAAGTTTATTGATCTGACTGGATTACTGAGGGTTTTTGCAGATCTAGATATTAATCCACCACTCACTGTCTTGTTTTCTGATTTGCTGTGAAGCTTCTCCTGGATATTTGCTGAATGAATTTGTCCCTAAATTATATCATTTGTGAGTCTTGGTGCGATGCCCAATAGTTCCTCTTTTATACTTGTCCTTTCTTATTTGATGGTGATGTGAATTCACTGAAGTGAATTGTTCAAGGCCCTTGAATATCAGTATATTTGTTTTAGTGTTGATGATAATAGGAAGTATGATGTTTAACGATTCTTGGTGATCCGATGTTTAAACTAAGTATTCCCATGGTTGAGAGAAGTGTAGTGATCTGGTTGAATGAATCTACATGCCAATTCCTATTTTCTGTCTTGTTTACTGATCTTGCATTGTCAACAAGAAGCTATGTTCTATTCCATGATTATCCAGATTTAATTGTTGTATACATATTTGATTCTTCCCTTGAATAATCAGAGGTCTCTAGTAAGATGAGAAGGGAGCCACTCAATACTTCCCGCAACCAGAGGCGTACAAGAATAGATGAATATAATCCCCCTCTCTTATCAGATGGATTTCATTTTATAGCTTTTCATATCTCCAAAGGTTGCCTTCTTTGCGTCCTGTTCGCAACTCCTGGTCACGGCAACCTGTGTTGCTGAGTGATAATATGAGTAGCAAACATACCTATTAATGTGTCGTTTGAACACCACGTCTTGTGCCATTACCGTAGACTATATTACTTATCAATATTCGTAAAACATTACACATCATTCTAATATAAGTGATATAAGGTAGTGTCGCTTGGGTTTTTTAATCACTCCCGAGTGTTAGGTCAATGGCAAGGTAACCATCGACAGTTTAATTAATAGTCTTTTATTTTTAACATTGATTAATATCTAAGTTACCGATTCGGGTGCGGGTACCGATGCGGGATGCGGGTGCGCGGATGCGGGAAATTTTTTTTTTGGAGGATGCGGATGCGTTTGGATGCATGTATATATATATACTTAAGTCTAAAATAATATACAATAAATTGATAAGTTTAAAATTTTAATTTCTTTAAATATTTAAATTTGTTTATTATTAAATGTTAATACTAAAAATAAATAATAATAAACAAGTAAAATAACATTAAATTAAATATATTAAATTTGGGAAATTTTAATTAAAAGTTAATATGAATAAATAATATTAATTGTCGTTCATATGAATAAAGTTAAGGTGATTCATATATTATAAGGTTCAAATATATATATCAAATATATAATATAATGGTCCGTTGAGCAGCAGCGATAATATTAATGTGATGCCTGTGATGCCTGTGTTCTCCATTGCAAAGGATGATCCTTATTTTAAACAACAACAATGCTTTGTTTTGCCGTCGGGTCTGGATCTGGGAGCTACCCATCGTGATCATGAGCAAGAAACCGGTGCAGGCCTGGCCCTACTTACTCATATGGTAGTGGTTTGGTTTGGGGAAGGCAACGAATAAGTCATTGGAACAATGACCGATGGATCCGATCTAGCATCCCGCCCCGCTGGCGAGATGGCAAGCGAAAGCGAGGGGACCGCACGCGAATGAGTTTTTTATTTTTAGGAGTCAATGCATCCACAAGGCATCGACCCCGCATCAGCTCCCGCTTCCGCCTCCGCCCGCATCCGCTCCCGCATCGAGCATTGGACAGCCCGCATCGGTAACTAAGATTAATATTATTACTAATAGCATTCACTTATATATTTATCAATTGACTAACACATTTATTTATAATGTTAATTATTTATTTAATATAAGAGGGACCCTGTTTATTATTTATTTAATTTTTACTTATTTATTCATTATTTATTTAATATTATGATATGATATTATATTAATAAATAATAAATTATATTATTATTTATAAGTTCATTACTTTATTTTTATTATTAAATCCTATTCTCGAAAGGGGACATTACATTTTTTCCTTAAACATTGGTAAAAGCGGCAACAGTAATGTGAATTATGTTATATTTTGAGAAAGAGGAGCACACAGAAGATAATAAAAAAATCTAAGTTCTGATATGCATTTCAATTTTCTTTAACCTGCTAAAAGTTCAAATTATTATTAATAAATACATTGGGAAAGATGTTCCATCAAGGGTGTAATGTCGTTACTATAGATATCTTGACAGCATACCATAGAAACGAGGCGTAGACTCGGCAAAAAACTACTTTCCAGTGAGACACGCCTAGAGTGAGTTCATGGGGAGTCTCAGACCACTGGGACTCGCCAGGACTCAACAAACAATTTAAGGAAATAGCAATCAGAGTTCCAGAACTTGCCCGAACTCGACGAGTCATGGGCCTAGTGACCCTGGGCGAGTCCTAGGGGCCTAGACTCAGGCTCGATTGAGTTCGGGAGTGAACTTGCAAGAACTCGCAAGTTGGAGAGTCTGCATGTGACTCGGCGAGTCCCGATGACGAGACTCGGCCGACAATGCAAAAGTAAATTGCAAAAAAAAAATAAAAGCAGCGAGTTTTAAGTTATGTTTTTTTCTTTTATTTTTCCTTTGCAACCCTAAAAGAGATCTCATTTCATTCTATTGGCAAGAAAAGAGGAGAAGAGTGAGTTAAGAAGAAAAACTAGAGTGCATAGAAGTGCAACCAGCAAGGAGGAAGAGCAAAAAATCTTCAACAAATCACGGAGTAGCTTAATAGTTGCATTTGGTGCATCAAAAGCTTCATACCAACAATTGCAAAGAGCTTTCATCTCATTTCAGATTTGTTGTAAGAGACAAAAGTGAAATTTTATGGATTTTCTTGGTTTTTTTTGTATTTTCTAAACAACAATCTTCATTGTTTTTTTTTTAAACGTTCCAATTCTTGAATCGTTTCGTTTCAAATTCAAACTTCAAACTTTCAAAATCAAGAACAAATAGCAATCCCTACATTTTTTTTGAAGAAATTTGTAAATATGTATTTAATAAATTTTATTTGCAAATTTCTTTTTAAAAAATTGTATGGTTTGTTGATTGTTCTTTCTTTGAACTTTGAAGTTCGAATTTGAAAAGAAAATATTCAAGAATTGAAAAGTTTTAAAAACCCTACATTTTTTGGGGGACAAACCCCTTCTTTTGCATTAGTTTATGAAACACAATGCACAAATGTTAATTTTTTTGTAATATTGCCTTATTGCAGCAGCCTTGAGGTTTTGAAAACCATATTTTTCCAAATGTCTACTCCTACTCCACCTAGGGTTAAGATAAAGAAACCAGGTCAAAAGGATGAGGCTTAGATATATACCGAAGATTTTCCTGGCAGAGGAAAAGGACAAGTTAAATGTAAATATTGTAAAGAAATTAATTATGGTGACATCAATAGATTTAAATACCATATTGTCAAGATACGTGGCTGTGATATTGAGTAGTGTAAAAAAGCACATCTCGAGGTTGTTTGTGCATGCTATCTTGAACTAGAAACTTCTGAAAAAGTAAAGGAAATGAAGAAGAGGCAAAGGGAGGAGTTGGCATGTATTGGTTCCCGCTCAGCCGCATTTGCAGGTTGTGTTGGAGAGGGTTCTTCCATGCCTCTGTTCCATCCTAGTGCTTCTACTAGTGCTGGCGCTTCTACTTCTAGTCCTAGTGGCACTGTTAGCTTTGGTCCTAGAATTTGGAAATCTAGGTTGGATTCATATTTTATGCCATGCACTACTCCTGGTTCACAACCCTCGCTTGAGAGCATGCCTTGCAACAAGAAGGTAGATGCTGCTGCTAAAAAGGCAATTTGCAAGTTTTGGTATTTTTGCAACATTCCATTTGTTGCAACCAGGTAATTCTTTTACATTTGATTGTTTTAAATTTAAGATTTATAGTTTGCTTTGTCTAGTGAAATTTTATAATTTTATTACACATACTTATCTTATTTAATCTATTTGAGACAGGTCTCCTTACTAGCAAGGCATGATAGATGTTGTAACCATTTGTGAGGTGGGGTTTAAAGCCCCTAATGATAATGAGTTAAGTAGCCCACTTTTGTTAGAAATGGTTTATGATATAAAAGTTGAATTACAGGACCAACATGTGTTTTGGAGCAAAAAGGGTTGCAGCATCATGACTGATGGTTAGACCAATAGGAGGAAAAGAACATTCCTAAATTTTCTTGTATCTTGCAGAGGTGATTGATTTCTACTTCCCTAAATGCATTAAATAATTTGAATTTGATTTAGTGATTAATATTTATATTTAGTAATTTATGATTTATTGATTGATTATTGATTTTGCTTTATTTACAGGTTCCTCCATGATTCTCAAGTCCATTGATGCTTCCTCACATGTCAAAAATACCACATAGTCATGTGAAGTTATCAACAAAGTCACAGGTGAGGTGGGTGAAGAAAATGTAGTTCAAGTGGTGATGGACAATGCAACAAATTATGTTTCTGCAAGTAAACTTTTGATGGAGAGACACTTGAGCATTTTTTGGTCTCCACGTCCGGCCCATTGGCCTTGATCTCATATTGGAGGATATTGACAAGCTTGAATGGGTCAAGACATGCATTGCTAAGGCCAAAAAAATTTGCAAATTTCTCTACAATCATGCATTGGTCCTCAACATAATGAGGCAATATACAGGGCAGGAGGAGTTGGCTCAACCTGGAATCACAAGATTTGTCTCAAATATCACATTAAAATCCTTGATACAGTCAAAGGCATCTTTGAGGTGCATGTTTGTTGGTGAGGAGTGGACTTCCTCAACCTATGCTATGACCACTACAAGGATTGATGTGGGACATTGCATTTTTTATGAGCCAAGTTTTTGTACCCCTTGTGCAGAGATTATGTAGGTAAACTTTTTCTAAATTCTACATTATGTTTCACTTTTAAATTAAATACATATTTTCTGTTTGTTTGCAATTTTACTTATTTTTATTCACACTTAACTATTAATGTTCACAATATTTGCAAGTCACTAAGCCCCTGGTAGTTCTCCTACGAATTGTTGATGGGGAGAAGCCCGCTATGGGCTACAAATATGAGGGCATGGATAGGGCAAAGGAGACCATTAGATCTATATATGGAGGAGATGAGAGTAAGATCATCCCATTTGGGGGATAAATGATAGGAGATGGTACCTCAAACTTCACAAGCCCATCCATGAAGTCATTTATTACCTCAATCCAACATTCCATTTCCGCCCCGATTTCAAGTAGAATGAGGAGGTTCTGACTCGGCTCTATTCAGTGTTAGAGCGGATGTCTACTAGTGATAGTGATAAAAAAACTACACTCCGCAAGACAGACATTTGATAATGCACAATGTAAAGAGCCTGTCTGGCTCTTTCTTTGAAATTCAATGCAATTTCTCCTTTACTCAAAGAAAGAATGTTTTGATATTTTCTCTAGATGCAAATATATGGTTTTTTTTTGTATTTTTTAAAATATTTGAAAAGAAATCAAATCCACACAAATTAACTATTCAATTTCAGAAGTCCAAATAGTAATCACGCCACACATTCATAATTTAATTGGCATTGGCAAACGATTGCATTAAACATAATGTCCACCATTGTTAAAGCATAAATCTAACTCAAAATCCTCCAAGTACTAGCTACGGCTAACAAATGCTACAACGTATGGTGAATCTAAAGAGAATTAAGACTATCTGCACCCAGCAACTACCTTTCCAAACACCCTCCAATATTCATGTAAGTCGTGACCTCTGTCTTGCTGAAATGTATGCATGAACAGGTCGTGAATTACACCCAGCCACCCGTACAGCCGCACAATTCACTGAGCTTTCAAACCCAATTCAAAGTGCCAAATGATATGTTGCATTTACAATGCAATCTGCTCCACTTCTTGAAACCCTCACCTTGGTGTCTTATCACCAAGCAAAGAACACATAGAAAAGAAGAATGATCAAAAGGTCCTACATGAAGATTTTTGAAACCTATAAGTACCAATTCTCAGCTTCTCCAATAAGATTCGAAAGTCAACTTCAACAAGAAGTTTTCCATAACTTAAAATTCGAATCCTCCAAACTTAAGATAAGTCAATTAATAATCATATTCATCTTTTAATGAAAAACCTCATATAAGCCAATAAAGGTATCATTAAAACATTAATGATTTGACTTATAATAACTCATAAGATAATTAATTAAGGAAGACTTAATTAATCAACTCGATCCATTTCCAAACCAACTCTGACCACCAAGGAACCAAACCAACTACACAGATGCCTTACCAAAAATAGAATTTGGCAGAGGATGAATTGCAAATGTTTACTTTTACCTGGGATTTGAGTGCGCCTTGCTCTCTTTGACAAGTCTAAAGAGAATAAAGTACCCCTTGATTCCACATACATTTGTTGTTTGGTCACAACACAGTCTCTCTCTGCATCACTGAGTATCATCCTCTGAATGCATCGAGAGAGGCCCTCCATGGCCTCTCCATTAGGATCTGAAAAAGAATCATCCTGCCTGAAAGTTGAAACAAATAAAACGTGAAATCAAGTCTTAGTACACAACCTAAAAAAACAAAGTGAAATCAAGTCTTAGTAAAAACTGAATAAGAATCATCGTACCTGAAATGGGGATTGAGGAAGTACTCTGCTGCATGAATGGGTTGGTGGAGCTGATTGTTCCACCTATTATCAATAATTTTCCAAATGGGATCATATTTGAGTCTATCCCCCTTGTAGTAATTTCTTATAGACTCTTTAGCCCTATCCATGGCCTCATAAAGATACCCCATTGGGGTTTGATCCCCCATCAACCAAGCGCAGAACTCTAACCAGGGGCTCAGACACCTACAACTGAAATTTGAAAAATACAAATTAGTTTACAAAAAGATTAACTAATGAAGTTACTAACTTAGTAAGTTACAAATTACTAATGAGAGACTTCAATCAAGAATAATTAAAAATTCTAGTTTTGAAGTTACCTTCACAATCTCAGAAGCCTTTTGCAAAAAATTGTTGTCAAAGACTATTTGCGCAACCTCTCCTTCAAGCTTCTTTGAATAATTTGAGTCAAGCCATTGTTGACTCACAAACATTTGTTTCAAAGAAGCCAATGTACCAAGAATGCTTTGCAATGTCAAGAAAATTGTTGCAAACCTTGTGGCAGCGGGTCTGACCAAATCTCTCCCATTAGTGTGCTCTCTCATCAAACTCAGAACCCAAGGGTGATTGTAGATATACTTTGTGATCCGTCTTGCATCTTCCAATTCGAGTCACCCAATCAAGTTTTCCTATGTCCTCCAAAATAAGGTCAAGGACATGTGCTGCACAAGGGGACCAAAAAAGAGTGGGGTGCCTCTCTTGGAGGATTCTACCTGGCATATTAGTAAAAAGAATCAATATTTAGTTTCCATGTCTCACCTCAAAACTAAATTAAATATCACTTATTAATATTTAATCATATGTAACATAAAATTACCTGCTGACACATATGCTGCCGCATTATCTGTGATGATTTGCACCACATTCTCTACTCCCACCTCC
>MU223920.1:447043-457820 GCA_018584345.1 Thuja plicata | reverse complement strand
CACCTGAATTTGCTCCTATTGCATTTTCTTCTTCAACCTCTGCATCCATCATGGTGTCTTCATTGTTCTCATCTTCTGAACCGATTGTTGAACTCAATGCTCCCAAATTATCAAGGTTTTGAATTCTCGCTCTTCTTTCTCGTTGTCGTTTTGCCTCTTTCTCTCTATTTGTTGCAATCTCATCAGCTGTCAGAACCTTTCTTTGCCTCTTTCTGCATTTTTTTGATCCCATGTTTGCACCAAATTTTGAATTCAAATGAATCCCTTCTGGTCAGATCCAAAACAAGACAAGAAAAGAGAATGTTCTTTCAAAATATTCTTTCTATAATACGGATATGTCATACAAATGATTGAATAATCATCAATCATTGAGAGCAGGCCCATAGAACTATTTTTTGTCTCCAACGAATCTTTCAGAAATGGGTGCCCGTTTCTAAATCGGGTGCCCGTTTTAAAAATGGGTTCCCGTTTCGATTTCAACGGTCCAAAAAAAAATGGGCACCCATTTTTTGAATTTTAAATAACGGGTGCCCGTTTCTAAAAACTAGAAGTGGGGACTGTACCTCCGCCTTGATTTTTGGTTTGGGACAGGCTTGGTCCCACCAACCTTGTGCTTGGCCTTGCAAAAAAATGACTAAGGCATTTAAAAATAAAATTTGCGCCTTGTCATGATTTTTTGGTGGTCAACCCGAATGAAATTTTAGACGAAACGAAAACCCATTTCAGTTCATATTGTACAGATTATAAAAATATAATTTTTATAATGATATGACAAATTTAATTATTTTTCTAATAATTATTACGCCAAATTGGTACTTAAAGTTGAAATAGTAAGGTTAACTAAAATTTTAATAACTTTTTTGATTTTCAGTTTTTGAAAAAATGATTTATATGTGACCAATCTACATAGAATTTCCTTCAAGATAAAAAAAAATAAAATCCAAAAAAAGTGAAATTTTCATCAAATTATGGTGGCCCTACACCAGAGGTTTTGAAAATGTACTTTATACTCAATTAAAAATGAATAAAAAAAAATATTCAATTAAAAAAAAATCAAAAATATTCTGACCAATCTTTGATGTGTTAGCTACCTTTCCCCAGAAGGATTAACAAAAATTCGTTTATTTACTTCAAAATAGGGTGGTCGTACATGTGTGTGGTATGGTCTTGAAACTAAAATTTTGAAAAGGGGTTTTTAAACATGCCTACTAAAATATATTTTTTACCATGTGGGTATTAAAAAAAATTACATATTTGAAAACTAGACTCCGAGCACTACATTTTCTATAAGTGAATTTTTTGAGATTCAATCTCTAAGTGCCTCAAATTTTGACATCAATTGACTCCACATTTGAAAAATAGGAAAAACACTTCCACTTTTTGCCCAAAAAGTGGACTCAACTTCTTGCCGGCATCCAAATATTCAAACTATGTATGAGGTGGTGGCCAAAAAATGCTTATGTAGTATACTGTTTCAACCAAAAGGTGGCGAATAAACTTCCCATGGGATAAATATTGCGTGAAAAAGAGACGATCTGACCACTTCGCTTAATAATACTATTCACCAATTTCTCGACATGTGTGACCCCTGCATTTTTCCACTAAAAACCCATTGTATGTAGGTTCCAGCCAATTTTGCACCCAGACTTAAATATTTATGTCATCTAAATTATTTATACCAAAACCACCTTCCCATTTAGCTTTACAAATAAATTCCCATGAAATAAGAGGTAGTTTGGCTTTCTTGTCCATATTTACCTTTCATAGGAATTGCCTCAAAGATTTTTCTATTGCATTAACTACCCCTTTTGTATCTTGTAATATAGACATGATTTATATTGGAATCAAGCTTAGTACATATTTTATCAATAGGATTCTACCTTCCAAGGAGACTCAACAAGCTCTCCATGAAGAAACACTATTAGCAATAGAAGATAGTATTTTTGACCAATGAGAAGACTTATTTTCTCCAAGGAAAAATGGAACACTGAAGTATTTGTAGGGAAATGAGTCTTGACTAAACACTTGAGATTTTTGCAAAGGAGAACTGATCAGGGTTGAGGTATTGAAGAAGAAAATATTTGACTTACTTGAATTAACTTTTTTTCCCCTGAGCTAGAGAAGTAATAGTTTAATGAGCGATTTATAATTTTTGGCTCTCTCATTGAAGATTGTTTGAACAACAATGTATCATCAACAAAAAAATATGAGTTGTGGGTATACTTGTTTTTGGAATCTACACTCCCTTCCAAAGCCCCAAACAATGTTGATGAAGGATATATCTACTAAGACCCATTGCAAGTATTATGAAGAGAAAAGGTGAAAGTGGATCACCTTAATGAGCGCCTTGTGTGGAAGAGAAAAACCGCAAGGATTTCCATTTACTAGGACATAAAATGTAGCCCCTGAAATAAATTCTAAGATCCACTTGCACCACTTTTTTGAGAAACCCATTTTTTGCATTGTTTAGATAAGATATTCCCAACTAACATTGTCATAGGCCTTCAACATATCTAATTTATTAATCAAAGAAGGAAATCTACAAGAATGGATAGAATGTGACATTTCATGAGAAATTAGTGCTCCTACTATATCTCTTCCTGGAACAAACCACCCCGCTCTGTAAAAATAATCTTAGGAATAATTGAAGCCAATCTAAGGGAGATGGCCTTTATGAATATCTTATAGACTATATTACATAATAAAATATGGTGAAATTTTGCAAATTACTTTAGATTATTACCTTTCGGGATATGGGAAATAGAGGTAGTATTAAATTCCATTAGCATTGTGGTGTTTCTTCTAGACTCCTCTATAGCTCTCCAAATATCTTCTCCCACAAACTCCTAACGCTTATGAAAGAACAAAACAGTGAAACTATCAGGGTCACAAGCCTTGTCTGGGGAAAGAGAGAAAACTACTTTTCTAACTTCATTAAGAGTAAAAGGTTTATTAGAAGAAGAATATCTTGATCTAAAAGTGACTAAGGGATACAATTAATAATTTCTAAATTATCAAAAGGCTTCCCTTGTAGAGAAGTTTTAGAGAGAAGATTGGAGAAGAAATTAATGACTTCTTCTTGTATTTTTATTCCTCACATTGTACATTTCTATGACTATATTGAATCTAAAGTTGCGTTCTTTGATTATTTTTTTTAAATTATGGTTGAGACATGAAAAAATTTCATATTTCAATCCCCATATTTCAGTCAAAGCTCTTGAGATTTCTAATGCCAAAAGATCTCTTCCATAGTTAAAACCTCTTCAAAATATTTCTGCAATGTGTGTGTGTAGAAAATAAGTAGTGGAAGAAAGACCATTTTGTATAATTATTTCATTGATGTTATATAATAGAGATTCAAGCCACAATTTTGATGGAAAATATTCTAGAAATGAGTGCGATTCCAATCTTTAATCTAAGTTTTAACAATATGCAACTTTATAGATAGTTGAAACATCCGTGAACCGGGAACAAAAGGTGCTTTTTCCCCACCATACCTTAAGAAGAAGAGGGAAAGAAGCGTCTATGGGCCATATTTTCTCAAATTTAAAATGTGGCTTCACTTTGTTGTGAGAAGACCCTAAAGGAATATTAAGTTTCAATGGATAATGATATGACCCAGTGAAACAAAGAATCAAAGAACTACAACACCCTCTTTCCAAAATCCAACAAGGGATAATGAAGAAACTATCTATCCTCTTTTCTATATGAATAAAGATTTTTTTATTAGTCCAGGTGACAATCCCATTGGACAGTCAACAATCATAAAGACCATTATGGTTCATAAATTCAGTAGAGTCCTCAATATTTTTAAAAGGAGGTGCAATACTACCTTTTCTATCATCCATAGAAAATATGGCATTGAAACTCCTAGCCACTATAACTTTATTTATATTATAGATCATTTAGAAATCTTTTCTCATTCGAGCATTACAAATTTTTTATTCAACCATCAAACTAAGAAAAATACGAGCTCCTTATGAGTAGCAAAACTAGAAACAACGAATGGAAGACCAAGAGTCACAACTTATAAATCTACCTTTTTACAATGAGACAAATACGACCAATAGAAGACCAAGAGTCACAACTTAGAATTCCACAAAGATGTTCCTCTTTGGATTTGAACCAAGGTCTCCACAATGAGAACTCATTTCTTCAACAACCCAAGCTAAACCTTTTGGACCTAGCAGTTATAGCTTTGGCATCTCCCATATTAGATATAAATTGAGAAAGGATGTTCCAAATAACCTATGTAGAGGTAGGCTCATATACATTAATAAGTTTGAAAGACAAGTCAAAAGTTGAAATATCTTATATTATATCTTCTATAGTCTGGAGGAGGATGTTTTCTTCCATACTCTCAAAAATTTCAACAAGAGTAAATTCTTTAAAGTCCTCTTTGGACACTTCAAATGATAATATCTTTGCATATTTTGATGACTTCAACTTGAAATCCAAATAATGGCTTGTAAAGTTGATATCCTAAAAAATGTGAGATAAAAGGTCTAGGGAAGAAGAATGGGACCTACTCATTAGAGGGGATCTATCTCTATTAAGTGAATGTGATCTTGGACCTTGAGATGAAATTCCTTGATAGGGGGTCGTATATTCTTTTAGTCTATTGAGCTCAGCCGAAGGGGATGCCACTTTTGGACTCAGATTGAGAAAAGGGGGAAGAGAAAGAGATTTTCTTTCGAGTAAGGCAGGAGCAACGTGATCCTCTAAATTTTTTTGTTCAAAAAGAAAAGTGAGGCACAATTTGTGTCTCTTCAATTGGAGCCCCTTGAGGTGACCAAGGTGAATGCAGGGGTTCTAGCCTATTTGGATTTTCCTATGCATTAGGTGTGTTGTTTAACAACTGTAAGTGATCCCTATTATCCAACCCTGTTATTTATTTGTGAGAAATACCAGAAAATGTTTTTGAAGGAGATTCAAAATACAAGGTTTTCTCACCTTGAAAACCATTTTTTTAGAGAAAAAAAATATGGATAAGAGAAAAAATCTTGACAAACCTTTATGTATTCCCCTGAGAATCTATCATAGACATATGTGAAGTGTCCAATCATATTTTATTTATCTCATACTTTTTGAGCATTGTCTTTGACAATGCTCCGAGGCCACTCTCCAAGCTTTGATTTGATGATCAAAGAGGAGGGGAAGGGTATTTCTACATCCAATAGGATACACAGTTGAACAACCATTTGTGAAGTGTCAAAAGAGTATAGATCATGTTTCAAAAATATACCCAATTGGTTTCCCAATATTCCAACCAAATCTAACTCCTAATATTCTACTGGAAAACATGGAAAAAGAACCTAGAAAGGAGCAAATTTGGGATTGAGAAGGTGAGGGTTAAATTTTGGAACCCAAATCTATATATAAATCCCTAAGCCCATTATGAACCAACTCTTGCATTTGTAAACAGTGTCCCGATCTTTTTGTTAGAAAAAAACACACAAAAAATGCATTACCATTATCCACATACAAGACTTCATTAACCTCATTCAAAAGAGATTTAACCTAGTCATAAAGTTGATTTTGGGAAGGGGAAAAGACCCAAAACTTACCTATTAGAGCTCTTCCACTCAACTCAGAGACTTGATCATGAAAATCTTCTACTGGAAATTTAATTATGATATCATGTGAGGCTTTGGCTATATCTAGTGAGTACAAAATAGACTCGTCCACCTCATGTACCCATTTAAGAAGAGGTTGCATCTTGGAATGAGGCATCTCGTTGTTCCAATCATTGGGATGACCAAACTAAATCCTTTTAGAGATCTCTTGTGTATATTCCTCCATAAACTCTATTTGTTTGAGGCCTTACAATTCCACTGGTTCTTCTTCTCCTAGGGTAATGGTGGATTGAAAGGGCATTCTCCAAAAGTTCTTGAGATGGGGATGTTATTAGGGTAGTTAGGAAGGGATCAACGTCCCTGTTGTTGTATATTTTTCCTTTTCCCTAATGTATTTAAATTTGTCTGATGATGCTCATGCGGCGAACCATAAAACCTTTGAGGCCTACAGACTTCCACCCATTAATGATTTAGGTAGACCCATTGAGGGTCTAGGGCTGTTTAAAATTATTATTTTCCCAAGCTTAGTTTTTTACAGGTTTGAATCATGTCACAAGTGGAGATATGTGTGTTCTAGTGTTAGATCTAGAACATGAACCCAATCCTCTAAAAAAAAATCCAGGGTTTTGAAAATTTCCCATTAGGGGATGCTCATGATTTCTAGTGATGCTCTTTAGCATGGTTTCAAATTTTTTTTGTAATTGTTCTTATTAAGTGTAAAGGAGAAAATATGGACAGGGTTTAGAACAATGGAGATTTTCTCATAAAAGTGACCAATGCACATATTATCTATTTACATTTAATTGTTATGATAAGGGGTGTAAATCTGGAAATGATTGCAAAGGAA
Organism: Thuja plicata; assembly: GCA_018584345.1. Classification (NCBI taxonomy): domain Eukaryota; kingdom Viridiplantae; phylum Streptophyta; class Pinopsida; order Cupressales; family Cupressaceae; genus Thuja; species Thuja plicata. Next base: position 451,397 of record MU223920.1, on the reverse strand, counting down.
AATGGAATAAAATACTTACCTCTGAAAAGTAACTTACTGAAAACCCTATCAGACGATCTTTGAAACTGTTGATTTTCGTGAAGCTGAACCGAAACTATGAGATCTACAAAACCCAAAAAAAAATTTCTTTTCTGAGAAAGGTCAATTTTGACCTAGTTGAGAATGTCGACCTTGACCCATAATTTCTGATTCTAACCTAGGTCAGGGTTGAGGTCATCCTTGACCTAGGTCAGGGTTGACCTTGACCCCAAAATGTCACCCTTGTCCCCAAAAAGTTGACCTTGACCATCACATCTTCAACGGAAAATCTATTTGCAGTTCCCAAAAGTTTGTCGAAAAGGGTATCTGAATCTGTACTTTGATATGCTATTCTGAACATGTACCTATAAGAAAAATGGTTTTTTTTTGGGGGGAGGGGTTTGCCTTGGTCAAACCCCGGTTTTGGAATTAACCTTAAAATCGAATTGAAATTGCATAAGTAAACAAAGTAAATAAACAAATTCACCTTGCTTGTATAAAAGCCCTTGAAGTGGATTCGAATCCGTGGATCCACAAGTATGTATGCACCAAATGGATGTAGAATGTAGAATGTAGGATGCCTCAAATCAATTGCATGTATATCTTTAACACCAATCTTGAATGGATCTTGGAATAGGAAGAAGCTTGGAGGAATGTGGATGGAGAAATCTTCAACAAGAGAGCTCCATAGAGCTTTGAATCCTTCAATGGCTACCAATGGATCTCCTTTATGAATCGGATGCTTGAATGCTTGAATTCTTGAGAGTAGATGCTTGCTTAAAATCTTTCTTCTTATCTTGCACTTAGATTTTCACTTCTTAAGACTTAGAGGAAATGAGAGGAGAAGGCTTCCTTATATACAAATCTAGGGCACAATCTTCTAGAGAGGCCTACATAAGAGAATTAAATTCTCATTAGACCTATACCCCTAGAAGTGGACCTATATTAAATATAATTTAGGAAACATTGCTCTGAAGACCGAAACAGCCGACCGAGAAGCGGGAATTAAGTCTTTCTAAAATTTGACATACGAAAATCCCAAAAATCTGGGATTTGGACCAAAAGTAAAAAAAAAGGTCGATTGTGACATAGGTCAAGGTCGAGGTTGACCTTAACCTAGGTCAAGGGTGAGGTCAACCTTGACCCTAAGGCCAAAAATCCCAGTTTGCAGTTTAGGATGTCAAAAACAGGCTGGAAAAAGTAGGAAATGGGGCAGAACAGGGGAAAAAGATAGATCCAAGTCAGAGACCCATTCAAGGCACTTTAAATGACCCCAAACCACTTACTCAGAAGGCTAAACCAGTCTACAATGGAAGTGCTTCCATTTTCCGACTATACATTAAGTATATTTTATTAGCTATCCCTACTATATGTCTTATTTTTTCCTCAAACCCTCATTTTAACACACATGCAATGATCATGACATACACACTTTACCTTTTTCTTTCAAAATAAGTATTACAACCAAAATAATAGCTTACAATTTATGTTGAGTACCTAAAATTGAACTTGTTGCATTTTTTTACTATCTAGTCAAACATGTACAATGAAAATGTTTGTAAACCCTAGCGGGAAAAATTTCTTTACAAACACTAACATGGTAATTACTTCAAAGAATTTCTTCATTCACAACTTTGACATCAATACAAGCTTAAAAGACATGACAAATAATATTGCAGAGGCCTTTAATGGTATGTTTCTTGTACAAATTTTTTATCGGTAAAATAATTAAGGGTATGAGTTCAAACTTGTGTTACAACATGGTAAAAAAAATGTCATAAATTTTTAAATATCTGATCATCACAGTTTGTAGCAAAAAAAAATTCCTTACAACTCATTTTTTAAGTTAATATATGCAATTGGGAGTGTATGTACAAAGAGAACTTATTCGACAAGCTTTCCAAAAATGACAAATGCAAATAACATTGCAAGTGCAGATAATTAACAATATTATTACCCAAATTTAACCTACAACGTGAGTACAACATCTTATTGAAAAACATTATTGAGCTCAAAATTATATCAAATATTTTGATAAATAAAACTAGGTCAAAAGTGATTGCTTAGCAATTGAAACTTGCCAAAAGGAAGACTGTTAAACTTTTAGGATAGCTGCAAATGTAATAGCACTCTATGTTGTATATTGTATGTGTTTATCAAAGGCAACAATCTCTCTTTCATTTATATTGTCAAAGAGGCTAGGAGAGACATGTCCCTTCATGGGAAATGTCTATTCATTGTAATTGTTAATGTTTCAGTAATCAATCATGTGATACCAAGTTTTACATATCACCTAACATGTGAAACCCAATTTTACATATCACCTAACATGTGATATGAGGAATCTCCTAACATGTGATACCCAGTTTTACATATCACCTAACATGTGATATGAGGAATCACCTAACATGTGATACTCAATTTTAAATATCACCTAACATGTGATACGAGGAATCACCTAACATGTGATACCCATTTTTACATATCACATAACATGTGATACGAGGAATCACCTCAGATCGTGATACCTAATTTTCATATCACCTCAGATCGTGATATGAAGAATCACCTCAGATAGTGATACCTAATTTTTATATCACCTCAGATCATGATATGAGGATATAGTAATAAGGAAAATTACATTCCCTTACATATAACCCTATTATGGTATGTGCACTGACATATTAAATGTCTACCATAACAAATCTCTATTACAAGATTTTCACCTTGTAACATCAAATACAAGTGTTCATTGTCTAAGAATTCGTCACCTCTCAGAAATGTACACAGGATGAGTGGGCCCATAAAGTCATGGAGTCACACACATGACATCCACCTACAAGATCTGCCAACATAATGCAATCTACATCCGCCTACTACGCCTCATCCTCGCAATCACCTATTTCAAGTCATAGCAGTCACAACTCGCAACATTCACCATAAGATCAAGCTAGACACTCGACTCATTAGATCACCTCGCTGGCTCACTCAAGCTTGGCTCTCTAATTCACACTGCCTTGACTTAGCCCCATCGCTATGCAGCTCGCTGCTACAAATCACATTCACTTATGCTCACACTTTTGCATACTACTCAGCTCACGCTTCGCATACTACTCATGATCTCTGCATAAATGACTCGATCGATCCGCACTGATCTGATCCCAAATCTGATCTCCAAACTAATCTCAAAACTGATTCCAATCCGATCTTATCCAACTGATGCCAAATGAGCCTCACACGCTCTCCTTATAAAGGCAACACTGCCTCGTCAAATGCACAAAGTTGGTCCTCCTTGAGATATGCATTAGCGACTAGGATAAACTGCTCTTGACCCTGATCTGCTAATTGCACTACAAATGCCTCGACCACATCAACGTGTCAACCCCACAACTTGCGCTAAGCCATTAACCCCTCTTGCGCAATCACCACAAAAAGATGTTACATAACGGCTAATGCAGTCGGCCTTCATGCTACATCGATCTTGCAAATGCCTTGGCATATTCACCAACATAAACTCAAGTCGGCGCCCGCAACATTGTCCAATGCATTCGCATATAAATAAAGGCTCCATTAGTCATAACCAACATTCTCAATAATGCATCCTCAAGTCGCTGCGCACTAGAGGAATCAGAAGGAGAAGCGTCATGCAGGGTAGACAACATGCGCTAAACCCTAGGTAAGCACCGAGACCGTAACATTCTCCCCCACTTAAAATAGGCGACGTCCTCGACGCCGACAACGCTGCATTCTGGGTTAGACAACACCAAACCAAATCCCAATGTGTAACTGAATTCCTACTAACACTTAGTCCATCCAGATTAAACACACACAACATAACTTGTCTAACTCCTTTAAGACAAAATAAATTCACCCACGGTTGCCTCTAATAGATTGTTAAACTCCCTCTGAATGTTAATTCTTCCTCCTTGAAGAAATGTCTTTAGTCATCAACTTAGTCCTATGAATGCAAGCAACTTTAGTCATCAACTTCCTCCCTTGAATGTAATCTCTTATGTTTCTTGATTCATCCTAAAATCATTTCAGAGAGATTACAAATAGTTCATAAAACTAAACTATCTCAAAGAGAAATACCAAAGGTAGAAGCATACAAGATTTAACTAGTCAATATTATAGTATAAATTTCAAACTCAAAAAATTTATGTGCAATAATAAAACATGGAATACTTATCTTAAGTTTCAAATATTTCCTTTCATCAGGTGAGCCCATATAGGAAATATCAGGCATAAATCAACTCTCAGCCAAGTACACCATGTTGTTCAAACATTGATTTCCAAAGCTTCATGGGAACACATATTTGGTTAAAACATTAAAATT
>MU223920.1:397369-411815 GCA_018584345.1 Thuja plicata | reverse complement strand
TTTTCTCAACCCCGCTCTTTCCTACCAGCGCCTGCAGCGAGTGGGGTCACACTGTAAAATATTTATTTATATTAATAAAAAACTCTTCAGGGCTTCGGCCTTTTATCGATCAAAAAAAAAAAAAAAATGTGCAACAACACAACAAATTAAAGTTAAAATTAATATGAATTTGTAAGTTAATCGATACGAAGTAATTATTTTTTATAAAATATATTGTGAAGATGAGAGTGTAGGTGAAGATGATTTCTAGTGGAGGTGGATAGTTTGTGGTGAATTGAATCCTATGAAAAGATGGATATCGTGGAGGAGAAAAGTGAAGAGGAATAATTTAGCTTATGGTGAAAAGAAATCCATGAGAGATGTGAAGAATGTGAACAAAAATGGCAAAAATAATTTTGATTTTTTTTATCCAAGAGATATAAAATGAAGAGGAAAATATCTAGTAAAATGATTGATTTAATAATGGGGTTTGTTGTAGCCCGTTAATGGGCTTCAAAGGGTTGATCCTGGTCCATAAAAGGTTGGAGTGGGGACTTGGATACCGCCTAATAAAGGGTGGATAAAAGTCAATTTTGATGGGGTCGCAAAAGGCAACTCAGGGCCTTCTGGTGTTGGGTTAATGGTACCTGAGTGCATAGATAATATTTTGATGATCTAAGCAAAAAGTTTGTTGGATGGGACAAACAACAATGTTGAGGTTTAGTTTGCCTTCATAGAAATCAAAACAACAAAGATCCTCAATGTGCCAAAGCTCCATTTGGAAGGGGACTCCTTAATTATCATAAAGGCCATAATAAAAGGGGGGTTGGGTATTTTGTATTTGAACAAGCATATTCGAAAGATTAAAGCAATGTCAAGCTCACTTGAAGAATACAAAATTTCCCATGTAAGGAGAAAAGGGACCGAAATGGTTGATATAATGTCAAAAGTAGGGTCATCATTGAAGGAACAAGGCAAGGTAGAAGTGATATAGGATTTTTGAAGTGTTGATAGGAAGAATTTTGACTCTTGGGCTGAAGTCGAAGCAGTTTCAAGCGGTAGTAGATGTTTAAGGGGGGAATTGAAGCTATAGTAAGAGATGGATCTAATAATTTTCTCCATTCTCCGACCATCCAAGTATTGATGTTTAGATTCAAATTCGCTCTTCCCTCCACTTTGTAGTTGTTAGGGGTAGGTGGTTGATTTTGTATATACTTTATCATTCCTATGAAGTAATGATCAAAGAAAATGTCAAGTACACAAAGTCATCATAACTTGGTGCAAATAGTATTAATGTTGTCCTTTCCAAGGCCAACATGGGATGTTAATTGAATGCCTTGGTAATTGGCGAGGAAACATCTAGATGAAGGTAAGGTGGCTCGTGGATTGTATAAAGAAAGACATTTAGTTTTGTTATGCACTCAACAATGAGTATAATCTCCTGGTGGTTTTTTTTAGCAGAAGCTTGACAAAGCAAAGGGATGGAGGCCAATTTCTCTTTGAAAATGACCAACCAACAACTATTTACAACTAGTATTTTTATAAAAAAAAACATCAAGACAATGTACTAAGTATTACATGTTATTTTTCTTCAATTTACCCATCTTCTCATCCATATCCACTCAGCAAGACTCAAAATCATTTGTACTTTAATACCTTCTTCATATTTATAATCTCAACTATGTTAGTAATCAAATAAAAAATACATATCCAATCAAGAGGATAACACATGTAGTTGATGTCTATATCAACAGGACATCCCTAAGAGATGATGTGGAGGTTATACCATATCTTTGAAATATTTAAACTATCTGAGTTCTCCTCTTTTTTAGGCCCTTAATGATATTCTAGCTTTTGACTTTCTTAACCTTAGGGGTTATTCGAACCACATCTTCCTTATTATCCTTATTTAGTATCAAAATAATAAGGGAGACTTAATTACTCTAAAAACTACATTTACATTGTGTAGAACTCTCTCATCTATAGGATCTCAAAGCTTGTATCCTTTCATACTGACGACATAGCTAACAAGGATACACTTATCATTGTGTCCTCTAATTTTGATTAAAGCTAGTAAATCACACTACTGTGAATAGCGGATGAACAAAAATAAATTAAAAAATAGGTAAATTAAAAATATTTTAATGCAATTTTTAAATTAGATAAAAAATTCTATAACTAAAATTAAAGAATAATTAGATAAATTAGAAAATAAATTTATATTAATTAAATAAATAAGAAAATAAATTTAAATATAATTTATGTTAATTGAATAAATTATATACAACATAAACCAATCTAGATTAAATTATTCTGATAGACAAAGAATCAAAAAGAGAAAAAGTTTAGCAATATCTGAGAAATCAAAAGAATGATGATGATATAAAAGAAAATTAAGAATGGGTACTATGGTGATGACTTGGTATTGAATTCACTAAAGATATAAAACCATAATGAGATGAAATATATATTTTTATTATTAAGTAGAAATGCAATATAAGTAGTCGCTACTCCATATAATATCAACAATGATTACCAATCAAAATGAGATAAAATACAATCAACATTTTTACATTTAGTACATGACTATATCAAGTAAACGTAACATGTAACTAATTTCATGAACCTATAATATTATTCTTGCATTCTACTTTATCACACTCGAATGTGCCAAGAGGTGGAGGGTAATCTCACAATAATGTGTCCTACTTTTGGGCAAGAAGGAAAATCGGGCGTGAAAATAATTCTCATTTCCGAACCCTTCGCGTGAAGAGGGGTCTTTAGGTGAAGGTCATTAAGGAATTAGGGTGAACACACTAATGTATGGATGTTCACACGAAGACCTCCCTTCAATCGAACTACCCTACGTAGGGGTCTTCATGCACCTGATTTCCAATAAATTTATGGTGGTAACATTCATTTTCACAAAAGATTTTTATTGTGATCATGGATCCCAGGTGTTAGAGCGAACCCTGTGATGACCCAGACTGACATAAACATTTCCTGAGCACTTTCGACCTCTTCCAACTGTTGTTGATACCAAGTGCACAAAATTCTTCCTTTTTGTTTATTTTTTATTGTAATTTATATGTTTTTCAATTATCTTAGTTAGTTTTTCATTTTCAGTAGTTTTTAATTGAAAATATTTAGATTTTTGTTAGATAATGTTAGCAAACCATAGTTAGAAAATGTTAGAAAATCGTAGTTAGAAAATATTAGAAAATCATTGTTAAAAAACCGTAGAAAATGTTAGAAAATATTTGTTTTTAAATTACTTTTAGTTAGTGTGAATTTGGATATAGAAGTGGTTTTGTGACATATTCCTATTAATAGGTTATATGTCAAAAGGTATTGTTTGATCTCTCCCTGTTTTACAATATCTTGCAAATTGGTAAAATCTAGTATTACAAGGAATTTCTAGTTTGGTGGCAAGCACTGTTAAGACATCCTTCACATGGTTAGTTATGTTTGTTTGCAACATCTGTAATAGGTGGAAGTGGAAGGATAGCAATTTTTGTAGGAAATTTGGCACACGGTGGAGAGAAGAGTTGAGTGGATTACAGAGTGTTAGGGCCTATTTTGAAGCTTTTCTAGAAGTAGATCAATGTTATCTTTTATAAAATAAAGTTGTAAAATTGATATGCATAGCTAGAATACGAAGATGGATATGTAATAGCATAATGTAAATATGTAAAATTGTATACTAGGACTTGTTGTCTGACTTATCATTGGCTCGCATAGTTAGAGAGGGTCTTGTAATTTTTCAATATTCTAAACTTTTATAAGTTTTGGGCTAGACCGGAGGTTTTCTAGACTTCTTTCTTTCCTACCAGTGCCCACATTGAACAGAAAAGTAAAAATTTTAATTTATTGAATAAAATTTCTTAGCTACGACCTCTTATCAATAAAAAACAATTATCTTTAGTTACTTACATTAGTAGTTTTCATTTCCAGTAATTTATAATTATTTTTATCAAAAAATTATTTAAAAAAAATTAAACCTTAGGAAAATTTAGAATGATAGGAGCATTTAGAAAATTATTATAAAACGTTAGAAAAAATCAGAAAAAAGCATATAGAAAACTTTAGGAAAAAACTTAAACTTTGTTTTATTGGGTACATGTATGGTTCATTTTTGCCATTTTTAGTTGTTGTATCATATGAACTTTAGAAATTGTTTAAAAAAATATAGGCTCTCTCTCTCTCTCTCTCTCTCTCTCTCTCTCTCTCTCTCTCTCTCTCTCTCTNTACTCTCTCTCTCTCTCTCTCTCTCTCTCTCTCTCTCTCTCTCTCTCTCTCTCTCTCTCTCTCTCTCTCTCTCTCTCTCTCTCCCTCCCTCCTTAGGACCCCTTAGTACATACTAGTCCACCTCTTAAGACATTATAGGATGCCTTAATACACCTTAGGACATCTTTTGACCCTGTAAGAAAACAAGAACCCTTTAATACATCCTACTACATCCTTGGACCCACTTTTGACCCCAATGCTACATATATTTAAATGTTATATATATGTATATTTATATGTTTAAATGTTTAAATTTCTTTATGATATGTTGAAATGTTATGTATATGCTCTAGATATTTCCAATGTCATTTATAAATGTTATACATGTATAGTTAGATGTTGAAATGTTATCATAGGGCCCCTTAGTACATCCTAAGACCTTTTAAGACATGTAGGGCTCCTTAAGACACCTAGGACCCCTTATTAGTACCTTTTATGACATAAGATTCCTTAACAACCCCTATTATGACATAAAACTTGTTAAGAACTCTTAACAGGACCTATTATGACATAATAGGACTTATTATGACATAAGACCCTTAGTAGGACCTCTTATGACATATTACCCCTTAAGATTACCTATTATAACATAAGACCCCTTAGTAGAAACTATTATGACATAAGACCCCTTAAGATAACCTATTACAAGATAAGACCCCTTAAGGGTCCCTATTATGACATAAATCTCCTTAAGACCCCTTAGTAGGGCCTATTAATACATAATATGGTCTATTATGACATAATAGGATCTATTACGACATAATAGGACCTATTTTGACATAATAGGACCTATTATGACATAAGACCACTTAAGATGACCTACTACAACATAAGACCCCTTAAGCGTCCCTAGTATGACATAAATCCCCTTAAGACCCCTTAGTAGGGCCCACTATGACATAATAGGATCTATTATGACATAATAGGACATATTTTGATATAATAGGACCTATTATGAGATAAGACCACTTAAGATGGCCTATTACAACATAAAACCCCTTAAGAGTCCCTATTATGACATAAATCCCCTTAAGACCCCTTAGTAAGGCCTACTATGACATAATAGGACCGATTTTGACATAATAGGACCTATTTTGACATAGTAGGACCCATTTTGATATAATAGGGCCTATTATGACATACGACCACTTAACATGACATATTACAGCATAATACCCCTTAATAGTCCCTATTATGATATAAATCCCCTTAAGACCGCTTAGTAGGGCCTACTACGACATAATAGAACCTATTATGATATAATAGGACATTTTTTTACATAATAGGACCTATTATGACATAAGACCACTTAAAATTACCTATTACAACATAAGACCCCTTAAAGAGCCCCTAATATGACATAAAAGCCCTTAAGAGCCCTTAGCAAGACCTACTATGACATAATAGAACCTATTATGATATAATAGGACTTATTATGACATAAGACCCTTAGTAGGGCCTATTATGACATAATACCCCTTAAGATGACCTATTATAACATAAGACCCCTTTGTAGAACCTATTATGACATAAGACCCCTTAAGATAACCTATTACAAGATAAGACCCCTTAAGAGTCCCTATTATGACATAAATCCTCTTAAGACCCCTTAGTAGGGCATATTGTGACATAATAGGGTCTACTATGACATAAAAAGATCTATTTTGACACAATAGGACCTATTTTGACATAATAGAACCTATTATGACATAGTAGGACCTATTATGACTTAATAGAACCTATCATGGCATAACACCCTTAATAGGACCTATTATGTCATGATACCTGACCTATTATGAAATAAGACCCCTTAAGATGTCCTATTATAATATAAGACCCCTTAGTAAGACCTATTATGACATAAGACCCCTTAAGATAACCTTTTATGACATAAGACCCCTTAAGATGACCTTTTATGATATAAGACCCCTTACTATAACCTATTATGACATTATATCAGGCTTAGTAGGACTTATATATTATGACATTATAACCCTTAAGAGGACCTATTATTCAAAATAATTCCCCTTAATAGGATGTCTAGTTAAATGTTTAAAATTATTTATGATATGTTTAAATGTTATGTATAGTTAGATCTTTTTTTTAAGTGTACTTTATTACATGTTTCTTGAGTAAAAGATGCTCTCTCTCTCTCTCTCTCTCTCTCTCTCTCTCTCTCTCTCTCTCTCACACACACACACACACACACACACACACACACACACACACACACACACACACACACACACACACACACACACACACACATTTGTATATCCATCATTTAGAATTGTACATGTATAATTTCAGATTTTAATATTAGTTTCCATTTTACATGCACTTGTAACTTACTTGTACTTAATGTTTAACATTTAACACATGTTACCCCTAGATGGACACACATGATAGAGATGAGGCACCTCAAGAAGTACCAAGTCAGGATGTACCTTGGGATGATGCACTTGAGGGTCAAGCACCTTATGTTGGTGCACGCCCTAGTCCGCCTTGCATTCCAGATATTGCGATCATATTTCAGATTGCTCGCACAAAGATGGACCAAGTGAAAGATTCCATCAGTAGATCTAAGGGTTTGTACAGAGATATTTGTACTACAATATTGAGGAGTCTCAATGATTTGACTGCAAGGTTGAGATCTCATTCTTCATTTATGGTGCAGGGCACCTCCTGAAGTTCCTATTTCTTTGCTTAAATGTTTGTAATAATGTGAATCCTTTGGATCACCCTAGTGTGTTCATGTGTGGGTCTATTGTGTAAGGTGAAGGACCCTAAGGTAAGTTATAAACATATGGGTTCCTGAAACCATGTTAGACCATGTTAGTCCATTTTGGTTATTTTTTTTGTTTAGTTAGAAGTTTATGTTTTAAGACCTTAGGATAGGCTCTTGACATGTTTTGGACCTCTCCCACACCCTTGGAGGTTGATAAGGTTGGCATATTCTCAAATTAGCAATTTTGTCAAGTTTTGCCAAGAAGTTGTCTTTTTGCAAAATGTTGCTCGAAGAATGACAACTCAAATGTAACTGAACACACCAACTTCTTGGAGCATCTGTAATGCCAAGATGATGGTATTATATTTTCTCATTCCTTTTAGGAATGTTAGATTTTTACTGTGTACGGAGCTTGATGTTCAGGGAAGGAAATAGAAGAGTTTTCTAAGTCATTTGGACAGTGTACAACCTGGTACAGATTCATTTGGTGGATCCAATCACAAAACTTTGTGATTATTTAAGTTAATTCAGCATTCCAATTGGTTTGATTTGTTTTTGTGAAGTTGCATAGGAGATAGAGATTTTACTTGCTCACTATCTGAGAAACTAAGGTTTACTGGGTCTGCTCCAAAGATGTGATCCTAACTTGGGATTTAACCAGTGGATCTGCTTAGCCACTTGGGAAATACAAGTTAGGATCATGCTCTTTAAGATTCCTAAAGCTTAGAATCTTAGTGTTAGTTCTATGATTTTTGAGACAAAGCCCTTGGCTAATTATCTCTATGTAATTAGCCTAGCTCTTTAGTACAGTCACATGCATGTGCAATATAAGATTGGAAGGATCGAACCAATAGTGGTTCTAGACCCTTTTGGGGTAGAGGAAGCTATCTAAGACATTGTATTCATTCTGTGAACCCACCTTAGACCATTTTCTTAGTAATCCAAGCCTAGCCTAGCTAATTAGGTATGTGAGCTTTACAAGAGTTAAGGGGTGTAGGAGTGGAGTGAAATGCTAAGGGTTTGGGGGGTTTCAAAACTACATAAAGTGTATCTAGAAACCTAATCTGATCAGTTAGATCCTCCTGTGTTTGAAAGTTATACTTGAAAAAACCCTCTAGATAGGGCTACAAGGAATTCTAAGCCAATTAGTGTTTGACCATCCTTGTGTCTGCAAGACTGAATCCATTGTTGGATTCTCTACCCTTGGGGTCTTAAAAAATTCTTCCATCACCTAGTTTTGTTGGGCTAAGCCTCTGGTGAATATTTCTACTCTTTAGCTTGGTTTAGGGAAAGTATCCCTAAAGGAGATATTGCAAAGATTGGTATCTTAGCTTGGGGAGCTAAGTTGTGATAAGAAGAGTGATTTGGCCGCTTAGAAAAGTTAGTACACACCCTAGGAAGACATATGTGGATTTGGGGTGTTTGAATTAGAAGTTTGAAGTGACAACAAGGAGTTGGAGCCCATCTAGGTCTTCTTGCAGTGCACTCTGCATCAGGTGGTATTAGAGCCTGCTAAGACCTTGGAAGAATTGAAGAATGGGTGACATAACAGAAGACCCTTAAGGAGAGGAAGTTCCTACTAGAATCACTAATGTGGAGTTGGCTAAAATTTTCAAAGAACAAGTAGCGAAGAACAAGAAGATGGAGGAGGAGATAAAGAAGTTGAAGGACCTCCAAACAGAGAAGGAAGAGGGAGAAGATTGTGAATAAGAAGAAGAAGAAGAAGACACAAAGCAGGATGAAACAAAGAACATACCTGTAGAGAAAGCCAAATTTATTGAAGCTCTTGAGAGAGTTGGAAGGAGAGATCAGAAATCAGACATTCCCATGTTTAGTGGGAAAAGGGACCCTAAAGAATGTATGGATTGGATAGAAGATTTGGAGAATTATTTTTAATGTGACAATATCTCTGAAAATCGGAAGGTCAAAGTTGCAAAATCCAAAATGAAAGGCCCTGCCTTAAGTTGGTGGAATTTTCTACAAAATGAAAGGATAGAAGAAGAAAACAACTGTATCTCAACATGGAAAGGATGTTGGTAGAAGTCAATAAGAAGTTTGTACGAGAGGACTACGAGATCACCCTCCATAAAAAGTTGCAAAATCTAAGGCAAAAGGACCTTGATGTGAGTGGATACACTGAAGAGTTTCATAGAATGACCTTGAAGGCCAAAGTCCTGGAGAGTGAGAAACACAAGCTTGCAAGGTACCTAAATGGACTAAAATGTAGCATTCAAGATGAAATGATTTTATTCAACGCTAAATCAACACATAAGTGTTTTCAAATGGCACTAAAAATTGAAGAAAAACAGAAGGGGAGAGGAGAACAAAATAACAGAGGTAGAGGGAATAATTTCAAAGGCAAAGGTAGGTTCAATGGTAGAGGTCCATTCCAAAGAAGTCAAGGGGAGTTTAGTAACCATGAGTCAGAAGGAGAACACAATAATAGAGGCAACTTCAGAGGCAGGAGATTAAATAGTAGAGGGAGATTTGGTGGAAGAGGGCCTAGTGTCTTCACTGGGAAATGTTTTACTTGCAATAAAATTGGACACCATTCCTTTGGATGTCCTAAAAAGAATGCCACCAAAAAACAAGGAGGGGAAAGAAGAGTAAAACTCACCCAAGAAGATGACAGTCAAAGTGTATCCTCCTATCATTCTTTAACTTCAAAACTTGCAAATCCAGAACAAGGAGAATGCCTCATGATGCAAAGGACACTCCTAAGAGTACCTATGATTGTAGAACCACCTCAGAGGAAGTCATTTTTTAGAACAAGTTGTAAGGTGAACAAAAAGGTATGTAAAGTTATAGTTGATTCTGGATCCACTGATAATATTGCATCTAGGGAGTTAGTCACTAAGTTAAATTTGCATGTAATACCTCATGCTTTCCCTTATAAATCTTCTTGGTTGACAAAAGAGAAACAAACTATTATCAATGAACAAGTTTGGGTAGATTTCAAGATAGGGGAGTATACAGATAGAGTTCTATGTGATATCAAAGAGATGGATTCATGTCATTTGTTATTAGGTAGACCTTGGCAATTTGATGTAGATGCTAACCATGATGGAAATTCTAATGTCTACACTATAGTTAAGGATGGTGTTGAGTATGTGATGAATCTACTCCCTAACTATGAAAAATAAAAACATGTTACTAGCAGGGTCTTGCATATAGGAGAGAAAGATTTCATTAAGGTACTAAAAGAAAGGGATACACATTGTTATGCATTAGTAGTGAGGCTCAAAAATATACCAGTGACAGAACCAAAGGTCAAGGCCCCTACTATGGATGTAGGCCCCAAGAGGTCAAATCACTATTAGACCATTATAAGGGTATCATAGCTGAGAGTACACTTGAATCTTTGCCACCTAAAAGAGAAGTGAGTCACTGTATATATTTCATACTAGGGGCCACTCTTCCAAAAACAATAGCATACAAGATGACCCCTGAACAAAATCAAGAGATAGCAAGGCAGATTAAAGAATTGTTGTCAAAAGGTCTCATTAGGAAAAGTGTGAGTCCTTGTGATGTCCCTGCAGTCCTAGCGCCCAAAAAAGAAGGCACATGGAGACTATGTACAAATTCTAGGGAAATCAATAGGATAACCATCAAATATAGGTTTCTTATGCCTATGATAGAGGATTTGATGGACTGTTTAGGGGGTGCAAGCTATTAATCCAAGATAGATCTCAAGAGTGGTTACCATCAGATAAGAATCAGAGGTGGAGATGAATGGAAGAGAACATTCAAGACCAAAGAAGGCCTCTATGAATGGCTTGTGATGTATTTTGGTCTCTCAAATGCTCCAAGCACTTTTATGAGCCTAATTAATGAAGTATTGAAGCCTTTTCTTAATAAATTTGTTGTTGTATACCTTGATGATATTTTGATCTTTAGCAAGAGCAGAGAAGAGGACCTCAAGAAATTTGGACATGGTAATGAGAAAAATCAACGAGGAACAATTGAAGATAAATATAGAGAAGTGTGTATTTCTTCAAGAAGAACTTTTGTTCTTAGGTTTTGTGATCTCCAAGAAAATTCTCAAGATGGACCTTTCCAAAGTTGAAGCCATCCTCAATTGGCCATCTCCTACTACTCCTTTAGAGGTAAAGAGTTTCCATGGTTTATGTAGATTTTATAGGAAATTCATCAGAAATTTTAGTGGCATATGTGCTCCCCTTATCAACACCATTAAAGGTGGAAGAAATGCATATTTTCATGGACTAATGAAGCTAATGAGTCCTTTGAGTTGTTGAAGAAAAAGATTTTTGAGCAACCTATCTTAGTCCTACCAGATTTTCACAAGGTGTTTACAATGGAATATGATGCATGCAATAAATCCATTGGGGGGGTCTTTAGCCAAGAAGGAAGGCTAGATGCCTTTTTCAGTGAGAAGCTCAATGCAGCTAAGCAAAATTACTCTACTTATGATCTTGAAATGTATGCAATGGTTTAGTCACTTAGGAAATGGAGGCATTATTTGTTTCCCAAGGAATTTGTAGTCTTTACTGATAATCATGCACTTAGTTTTCTGAATAGACTAGAGAAACTTAATCACATACATGTGAAGTGGATGGAGTTCTTACAATCATATACATTTTCTATCAAGCATAAGAAAGGAATTGTAAACAAAGTTGCTAATGCTCTTAGTAGGAGGCACCTAACCACCCAAACCATTTAGTTGGAGAGTGTTGGAGTTCATGTCATGAAGGATATGTATGTTATGGATGAAGATTTCAAAGAGGCTTACCAAATTTGCACTGAGATGACAGATAAATACCACATTGATTTCTCAGAGTTTATTGTACAGGATGGTCTTCTTTTCAAGGGTAGTTCATTGTGTGTCCCAAAAGGATCCATGAGGTAGAAAATTATCAAAGAGAAGCATTATGGAAGCCTAACTAGTCACTTTGGGGTGGATAAAACATTGGAGCTTGTTAGAAGGTTCTACCACTTGCCTAAATTGCAGACAGATGTTAGGATTTTTGTGAAAAGTTGTTCAGTTTGCCAAAAAGCCAAAGTACACACCTCCAATGCAGGGTTTTACACTCCTTTTCCCATCCCTTCAAAACCTTGGGATTCAGTAAGTATGGAATTTGTTCTAGGTCTTCCAAAGACCAAGTTTGGATTTGATAGCATTTATGTTATAGTTGACAGATTTTCAAAGATGGCACACTTCATCCCTTGTAGAACAACTCACGATGCATCTCACATAGCAAGATTATTCTTTAGAGAAGTTGTAAGACTTCATGGACTACCACTGCCAATCATATCAGATAGGGATCCTAAGTTTTTAGGACATTTTTGGAGAACACTATGGAGAAAGCTTGGAACAAATGTTTCTCTGTCATCTGCATATCACCCACAGTCTGATGGGCAAAAAAAAGTCATAAATAGGTCCCTTGACAACCTTCTAAGATGTCTCACACAAGAACATGGAGCCAGTTGGGATACTATCATAGCACAAGCAGAATTCTCATTTTGATTTAGTCAATAGGAGTACTGGTTTAACTCCATTTCAGATTGTATATGGTACTCACCCTAAAGGGGTATTGGAACTCAGAGATATCAAAGACATGGACAAAATAAGTGCACTAGAAGAAGACTTTGCTGAAGTGATGAAGAACATCCATGACCAAGTGCAGACCAAACTGCAACATACCACTGAGAAGTACAAATCACAGGCTGGCAAAAAGAGGAGAGACTTACAGTTCAAAGTGGGATATTTGGTGATGATTCACCTCAAGAAGGAGAGACTACCCAAAGAAAAATACACAAATCTTATGATGAAAAATTGGTGCAGAGCACCCTAGGGTTTAGCTAAAAAACCCTAGCCCTAGCATTTTTGCAGAGTAAAAAATGGAGCAGGTCACAGTTAGCGGTGAAGTTTTTGATAACAGTTTTCATTTTCCCCTAAACACTAACAGTCTCATAGCGGGTCGGTTACATTATACCTTATCATGCAGTCGCAAAGAATTGAGCGGTCAAGGTAAAATAGGTGCGACAATGCGACAGATAGTTCATCGCAAGCTTGCAAGGTAAATGACGGTTAGGGGAAAACTGTCGCGACAAGGCGATGATAGTATTGTCGCACAGTCGCAAGGTGTTGGGCAGTTAGTCTGGAAACCACGCAACAATGCGATGACTGTCTATCACACAGTCGCCAATCAATCGGTGGTCAAGTTCATAAGTGTGCGAGTGAGCGACAAGGAGACATCGCATAGTTGCTGACTTATCAACAGCTCATTTGGAAGCAGTGCGAGAGTGCGACAATAGCTCATCGCATAGTCGCTGACTTATAGGCAGCTCATGTCAGGGTGTTGCGGGTATGTGATTTCATTGTATCGCTCAGTCGCGAAGTAAATTTCAGCTCAGAGACAAGCATGGCGAGTGCGCGACAAGAGCTCATCGCTCAGTCGCAAGGAAATTGGAAGCTCAGGTTTAAGTGGTGCGAGTGCGCGACCACAGTGCAGTGCAAGGTCGCAGAGGAAATGTCAACTCATTTGGAAGTGCGGCGAGTGCGTGACTTTGATCCCTCACTCAGTCGCAGAGTAAACATCAGCTCGGGTCAAGGCATTGCGGGTGCGTGACGAGCCTGGTATCGCATAGTCACAGATCAAAGCATAAATTGTTAATAAGTCTCGCGACAGTGCGACTAACAGTTAAATGATGAAGCATGCTGACATGTCAACAGGAGAAAGAATTGAAAAGTCATAACCACCAAAACAAAAAGGGAATGACACGGATGATAAATGATGTCCACAGTGACGGCCATGTAGATGATGAGTTAATGATAGTTTGCAGGAGAAAATGAAGAACAAAGATAGCTAGAATTCTCAGGCAGACAGATAACCGAAAAGGTTACAAAATCAAGAAGAAGCCAAAGATAAAATAGAGGAAGAGAATTTTTAAAAAGGTGGTTGTAGGTTGTTATTGTAAGAGAAGTCAGAGACAAAGTAGACTAGCAGAGACAAAGTTTCAGTAGATATTTTAATTCTCTGGTTTTTCAATAAAAAGAAGTTCCCTGTGTATTTTGTGTGTTTTTCTGTTTTGAGCAAACTTCTGTAGAGTAGGATTTTGTTTCAGTTAAGTATTATGGATGCTTCTTGACTCTGATAATCCATTCTATGGAGTGTGACAGTCAAGAAGCATCCTTCATGTATATTATTTTTGTTTCTATGTTTTTGTTGGACAAGAGGCTAGTCAAGATTGCAGACAAGTCCTAGGCGAGCCAATGGTCCGGCTAGAGAACTTGTAGAAGAGACAGATAGAAGTAGAAAGGTGCATGACTGATTTGATTCAGTCATGAAGAGTAAGAGAAGGTAAAGAGTGAAGCATTTTGGTGGGTAGGAAACCTAGGAGAGAGGGAATAGATAAGTCCTTCTGGTTAGGGTCTGAGAGTAGCCCTAAGAGACTCAAGTGTGAGTCTAGAGGGTCCTGAATTGAATAGGA
>MU223920.1:352138-386111 GCA_018584345.1 Thuja plicata | reverse complement strand
TATATATATAGTTTGTGTATAGTCAAGTAACAAAGAACCTTTAATCTTAACACCTATTTGGTGTCAATTGAATACAACCAATTATAAACTAACATACATAATGTTCATGTATAATCTTAACAAAGAATATTTAATCTTAACACCTATTTTCAACATCAATTGAATGTACAAACAATAATCAAGTAACATATATAACATGTATAATCTTAACAATGAATCTTTAATCTTAACACATATTTGACATCAATTGAATACAAGCCATTGTCAAGTAACATATATAATGTTCATGTATAATGTCAACAAATAATATTTAATCTTAACACCTATTTGACATCAATAGATATAATTAAGTATATCAAGTAACATATAACACATGTATAATCAAGTAGTTTTTGGCATTTGGTGAAGATGATATGTGTTTTGATCATAGTATTGTATTGATGTGTTGTCATTATTGGCAAAATTATGTATTGGAGATGAGAGATCAATTGTACTGATGGTGATAGAGATTCAATTGAAGAATTGACTAAGTGTACAGTCAATCGTGAAAAGACCAGTGAGGGACACTTAGGCGATAAAATCTAGATCTGGAGATCAAGTTAAGGAGTGTGATTATGCAATTATCATCCACAGATGTATAGCTACTTATGTCTACAATTGCATAAGTTAGTTTGGAGAACTGATCAAGTTATTGAGGATTCAAGTGACACAGGCAGGAAGAATAGATGACAGTCAAAACAAGTTAGATTGGATCAGTTTACCGATCATTTTAATGTTAGTTAATGATTATTTGCAACCCAATTTATGTTGCATTGACTTTATTAAGTTGACCAATGTGTTTTGGCAGGATCATATTTGATTTTTAGGTTGGTGGGTAAAATTTTTTAGGTTAAAGGTCTACGTGTATAACTTATTATAAAAGAAGGAAAAATTTGTGAATTAGGGTAATAGTTTTTGGTGTTGTGATTGGAATAGATGATTGTTTGGATTTGTTTGATGTCAAAGGCAGTGCATTGATTAGAGATAAAGACAATCTATCAGATAGAAAGGTCATATTTAGATCATACATTTTTTAGTCTATCTCAAGGTAAGCCCTAATAGTTTTGCAAGTTAAAATCCCTTAACAAGGTCCCTCTTAACAGGGTGGGAAGTATCTTAAATAGGATCTAAAGTGTAAAATCCACTAATCAGTTGATTCTTAGAAGGAGTTTGAAATCTCTTAATAAAGTAATCTTTAATAGGACTTATTAGCTTCTAACCAAGCTAAAATACCCTTAACTAGATATACCCCTAACAGGGCGATTGTAACAGCTCCTAATAGGGAAAATTTCTTGGTGCACTAATGAAATTTGTAGATACAATTCCACACATAGTTTTCTCCATCTAAAAAGGGTTTCCATGAGAAAATATTGGGTGTTGTGTCTATTTGATGTGAATGGTTTATGTGTTGAGTTTCTATGTGCTATTTTTTTCATGTTGGATCTTGTAGAAGATATTTAAGTTTTGTTTCACTTTTGTTGGTGCACTAAATCATCCCCTACTCTTGATGCCTTTGAACACTAACAATTGGTATTAGAGCCAAGTTCCCTTGAAGAAGCCTAACATCTCGATTAGGATCCTTAAGGAAAATATGGAGGGTTTTTTGAAGAGACAACTGTAAGAAGTTGAAATGCTTATTGAAGAGTTGAAGAATCAACTAGAGTAGTTAAGAGCTAAAAGACAAGAGCTAGTTGAACAACTATGTGAGAGTCAAGATTACATTGAAAAAATTTCTGAATAAAGTGGATCTGATTAATCTGGGGCATCCCTAGAAGCCATGACTATAGATATTGAAAAGTTGAAAAAGATAAGAAAAATCTCAGAAGAGAAATGGAAGCCCAATCAATCAGAATGAGTGAATAATTGGAAGTAAGATCTACAAAAGATGCAAGGAAATTTGCAGATGATGCCTTAAAGAAACCCTAGAGGCAAAAATGGAAGAAATTTTTAGATCTGAATGAGAGGTTGCTATAATGCATGAACATTTACATGATACAAATGAAGAACTTAAGGAAACACTAAGACTGAATGAAGATTTGAGAAATGAGAATAAGAAACTAATAGGAGAGCTGAAGAATGCTTATGATCTACTAAAGAAATTAAATGAGAGTACTACAAACCTTGATGAACAATTGAGGAATCAAAGAAGAAGCAAAGTGACCACGGGACTTGATTACACTGGTATGACTACTACTAAAGTTGGACAATCCTCTAGAACAAAGGAAATTAAGAAGGAAGAAAAGTATCCACCAAAGGTAACTCAAATAACTTTTGGTAAGAAAGCCTACAAACCTGTGTGTTTCAAATGTCATAAGGTAGGACATACTGCAAATGTATGTAGAAGTAGGTCTGACAATAGATCTAGCAATTTTGATGGATATTTCTATAACTGCAATAAGTATGGTCATATTGCTTATGATTATAGCTTTAGATCCATTAGTAGATCTAGTAGCTTTGATGGCTATTGTTAGAACTGCAACAAGTATGGTCACAAAGATAATGAGTGCAGGACAAGTTTGAACAATCAAAGGTCACCAATGAACTGGGAAAGATTTTATCAAAGAGAAAGGCAAATGAATGTCACTTGCTCAGTTTGTGGTAACTATGGATACTTAGCTGTGAATTAAAAAATGAGGACTGCAAGAGGTAATTATGGACCTTGGAAGTCAACTGGTATGGCATTTTTTCTTTATCATAAGGTTAGACATTTAACGAGGAATTGCAAGTCAAGGAACCAATTGGGAAATCAGTCAAACAATTAAAAAGGGAAGTAGATTGTTATTGTAGAATAAGTCAGGAATGAGATGAACAAGGTTTGGAAGAAGAAAGAAGACACTCATTCATTAGATAAATCCACATCTCTATCGGGTGTGGAGAATTCATCATCAAACTAAGATATCATATGGCTTAGGGGGAGCAACTATTGTTGAATCCATTTTTAACACCCTGAAGCTGTGTGGTAAGATCTATCAGCATGTTAAGATGCATTAAATATTTATGGAATGTACTATGAATGTTTGATGAATCATATGATGTTTTGATCATCGGTAATGAGTTTCTAGCCAATCGATGACAATGTTAACTCTATCAGTTAGTGCATTTATTGCATATGTGTGAAGGTAGATAAAAATGTATTTTTGGATTTCACTCCCACCTTGTGCATTGTGTAAGCTATTGTGAAACTAAAGGTGAATTGTTTGAAGTGTTTTTTGTGATTCAAGAGGTGAGAAAATATTGTGTGTGCTGATCTACAAGAGCAAATTTATTAGGAATTGTCGAGTTCACCTAAAGAAGTGCTAGTTTTTGAATTGTTTAAGGTATTTATCGAATAATTGTTTACATTGTTGGAAATTTGAGATGGCTACACCAAATTTGATAGGTAATATAATAGAGAGACCATGACCAATATTTAAGTTACATCCTTTTAAGTCTATGGAAAATGATCCAACAGGTGCATTATGCAACGTGCCCTATAGATTTTTACATATAGAAGAAGTAAGAGCTTTCATTCATTGCAAACTAGAAGATTTAGTGTTAGATGAAATTCATGCTCAGTATGAGGGAATGTGTGATGATAACATGGTACTAAAAGATGAACATAAATGCATAGAAGAAAAATATTTTCATTACGTAGACAACTATCCCGATGAGTTTGAGGAAGACCAGGTTAGGTTTGTCTTGAGCATAATCCATGACCAATTCATGTAGTTTGAAAAACTATAAAAAATCACAAAGAATGTCATTCATGTTGTTATTGGCCTATGCTCAAATGACAATGTACTTTTTCTTCACACCATTTCAAAGGATGAAGTAATTAGACTGACAAAGTCTAAATGGGATGATCGTGCAATGATTGTTAATGATATAACTTGATTCAAATGGGAACATTATATTTTACAAATAGATGTCTGAAAATAGTCCTACAAGGGAAAAATAATCCTTGCAAGAGAGAATCAGTTGTGATATCGTGAAGCTGATACAAATTGAGAATTTCGATGTGTGTATGTTCAAGTGACTCCTTCAAGCCACTAATATTTTTACATAGTTTGGCAGCATAAAGATAGTACACAAAATAGCCACCTTAAGGATTTGGCTTTAGATGAAATATTATAGGCCCATTTATTGCTAGTCCTTCTGCTCACATAGCATTGTCACCCTCAAAAGGGAGCCCATATTTTTCCCTTTTGCCTAGTATTTTTTCGCCTGATCCAAAATATCATCCACACACCACGCCAGAGCTTGGCAGGATAAGATAACTTTTTATTCAATGTCTTATTTCTATATTGGCTGAGGTATTTATCGATTTGAGGTCATCCTCTAAAGGGGAAATACACCCTCTAGACAAGCCTCTTTAAAAGCTAGATTAAGCTAAGATTGTTGAAATAATGGAAGGGTGTGTACTAAGAGGGAAGGGGCGAATCAATACCCTTAAAAACTTTTACACTTTAAACCTTAGTAATCATTGCTTGCATAACCGACCATTGTTACTTTACTACCTCATGCATGTCATATTATAGCATAAATGTAAATGCATGTAAACAAACATAGAAACATTTATGAAACTCATTTACACAGGAAACAAGAATTGATAACGCAGAAAACCCCTGTTAGAAGGTAAAAAATACGGTGGGGATGAAACCCACAAAGCTTCACTATCTGTAGAATGGAAGGTGTCAGTTAAGGATATAAGTTATGATCACTTCTGATGATCTTACCTTGTTAGGAGTGACATGTCACACTTGTTAAGTCTACTTGGTTAAGATATTTTAGCAACACAATGTATGTGTGCACACAGTTAAGAGATTTACAATAAGACTATTAAGTCCACCTTCTTGAAAGATTTCTTCTATTTGCTACAATTGTTAGAAAGTAGAAAAAAATATTTATGACCTGATAGATTGCAATCTTGAATTGTTGAGTAAAGATCCATTAAGTTCACAAAATTGTATATCACCTATTGTGATGGATAATGCCTCCGTTCTTCTCGGTAGCCTTGAATGTAGTTCTTGATAACTGAATTCTTCTTTAATTTTCCTTCTACATGAAAACCTTTGTTTGATCCATATATGTCCTTATGCGGCTCTAATCATCATATTCTTGATTGATTACACATCTATATATACAATGCATTGACCTAATTATGTTTCATGCTTTTCTAAAATAAATCTAAGATCAAAGGTCTACAACTTGACCTTGATCTCCTAGTTTAAATGAATACAATCAGTTAAACTAATTAGATCTATCAATTACACTTTTTTTATCCTCAAGAAATGATTCTCTAGCTAAGCAAAAATCTAATTTAAAGCCTAAAGTACTTTAGCCGACATGTAGTTCAGATCCACCTTTCTTGCTGTTAAAATTGTCTCTTGGTTAGACCGGTTATCGCTGATGTCTTTGCTAAGTTGTGTCTCTGTAGACTGGTGCTCAGTTGATATACTGCTAGATTGTTATTCTGTGCTTGGTGATCAAAAAATGTTGGTGATCACTATGCTCAGTGAATGCTGACACTCAGTGAATGCTTGACTAACCAAAAATGTTTGCTTGAATACTAATGACAATTTCTGATCCTTTAAGGATTATTAATCTCCCCCTTTGGTATTAGTATCAAAAACTGATATGTACAGTATATAAACCAAGTATGTTATACTTATACAATGAATCCCCCTACGTGCATGCTATCGGTATGTACATGTTTCCCCTTTTACAATGTATGTATATGTACATTTTCCCCCTTTTTTGAAAATAATGACAAAGATGTATAACTTACAGCTTGTCAAAAATAGATTGCTTGATGTCTGCCATCAGCTTTTCCCATTTTTCTTTCAGGTGTTCTAGGGTCATTTTCTCCAATGTGAGTTGAGCATGCATGTCATAGATGCTTTTAGCTACTGACATCTCTAAGGTGGAAATTAGAGTCTTTTTTATAGTCATATGTGTCATCAACAATGTGAGATTTGGTAGTAAAAAACTTTGCATCTTGGTTACTTCATCTCTAATTTTTCTTTCTTCCTTTTGTATCTCAAGTCTTAACCGTTTAGATTCAACTAGTTTGTCATAATGAAATTGGAATGCATTTGGCTCAGTTGAAAGACTTTGTGCACTAGCTTTGAGATTTTCATTCAATTTATCTATTTGTGCTCATACTTAGTGGTGAAGTTCTCAATAGTATATATCTTTTGAACTAGGGTAACTAACTCTAAAGTAACAGGCTCAAATTGAGTTACCAGTTCAGAAAGTTTCACCTTGTTTACTACCACTTCTTGGCAGATTTTCTCTGTTAGCCTGTAGTGATACTTTTCTTCTTCTCTTTCCTCAATGACCTTCTCGACATCTACATTCTGATTGGTGATTGCCTCGGTCAAAACTGCTAGTTAATAAATGATGGGTGCATTTTGATCAATCTATGTATCAGGAACTACTGTAGTAGTATTTCCTTTTCTATTTCCAAGACTTGTGTATTTTTGTGTTCCAGTTTGAGCTTTTCATGTTGTGCTTTCCTTTTGCATAGCTCCCCATACCTTGTTAGTGACTCATAATCAAGTGTTCTTGGATCACAGTCGAGTATATCTATGATTTCCTCAAGTGTTACTGGGGCTTTGTTCTTCTTCTTCTTTAGAATGTTGATGATAGTAGGGGAATGTCGTACAATAGCAAGAGCCATTTGTTGCTCAGTTTCTATCATTGATTGCTTTGGAGGTGTGTTGCCTTGTCCTAGTTGCGCAGTCAGTACCTATTGGTTGGCTGTAGATGTCTCTACATCAACCTTTTCTTGGTCTCTAGCCTTGTTTTCCTTTCCACTATCCTCAGTGGGTGTATCACTTGGTTTCTCTCTAATGTTATATGTATTTTCCTTTTCCCCTTGTTCATCACCTATTTCCATTGGTGTGTTTGCTTTAGGCTCAGGTGTTTTCTCTTTTGCTTCAGTGATTATATTGATAGCTTGTATCAATAAAGGTATATTACCTAGTACATTTGCCTGTGCAACATCATTAGTTTCCTATTCATTTGTTTTCTTGGTGGCAATAGTTGCATCTTCATCAGCCTTTGCATCATTATCATCAGAATCTCCATGTGTTATATCTCGGATAGTAATATCTGTTGTTTCTCCTAATGATTGTAATATTTGAGGAATATCATCCATGGCCTTACTTGCCTCTGTTGTCAAGTCAGTGGGACTGACATCCTTGGTGTCATTGATGAAAATATGCTTGGGGCTCGGTGTGGTCTCCTTCTCCTCAGTGTGTGTAGTCTCGATTATAGCTAGTATCTGCTCGGGTGGATTAAAGATTTGAGTCCAAATCTTGTTGTTGTCCTTGTCAATATCTTTGAGATTGTTCTCCAATACCTTGTATGCTCTTGTTTTTGCCAAAAAAATTGTGCATGCTCCTGCATTTTGTATTCAATTTCTTTAAATGTTGGTTCTGGCATGAAATTAACTAAGATTCCTTCTCTCATTTCTTTTTCCATATGCAATGCCTATGTCCACCTTACTAAAATTTTATCTTGTAGCTCCTTTAGAATATGAGTTCCAAATTATAGGGGTACATACTTGTAAGCTACCATCATTTTAAAGATTTCTTCTTCAATTTTATTATAATCCTTGGTAAACAAATTTCCCCATTTTCTAATCTTAGGATTTGATATACTGCCTATGTTGATGATTGACATTGGTCAACCCTTTTACTTTGATGTGTTTGTACTCATCCTTCAGGTTTTCATCCTTGCATAGCTTCCGATAAGCTTCTTCAAGCTCAATGTACCCAATCTCTACAACCTTGCAGTGTATGTATGCTCGGATGTCTTCGACTAGCAAATCCCTAGGTGGAATACTCAAGAATGCTCCCTTGTCATCGGGTTGTGAAGCAAGCTCAGGACAAAAATTGTAGTTAGGCTCTTCGTAGGTCAAGTTCTTGATAAGAGTGATCTTCTTATCTTTTGTCATCTTGATTTTCAAGGTTCGTGAGGTGGATTCCATTTGTTTGTAAAATTAGGGCTTCTTCACAAATGAATTGATAGCTTGGTAAGTCTAGATATTCACTGGATGATCGCAGTGAGTGTTTGAAATCTTTTGGAGCTACTTTGGAATAATTTTTAATTACTCTGCAATGTGATCGTTGTGAATTTCTCTTCTCACTCTACAATCTGCTCGTAAATGTTGAGTGAGTGAAAGAGTTCACTTTACCCTTTTTATAGATAGATATGACCTAAGTGATGCATTAAATGCTTCTCTTGCCACTCAGTTGACAAAGCGTAGATGCTTGGTTAACACACCAAAGACTTCAGCTCAATGAGTATTCAATACCTAGTACAAGGTGTCAAATCAGTTTTCTCCCACATGTTTATTGACGATGCTCGGTGTATAGTGTCAACTCGGTTATCTTTCATATGTTTACCAACGTGCAGTTTATGCTTGGTTCATATTAACTGACCACACTAGATTCATAAAACATGTCATGCAATACCATAGTGCATCTTCATTCATGATAATTTGGCATATTCTTAATGAATATAGAAACTGATGTAAAATGTAACTTTGTAGAGTGCAGTTCCATACTTACATGTATTTCTTAGGTGGGGTGGTGGAATCACCTAATCTATTGGATGAGCCGTCACCAACTTTAGTAGTTGGTCCAGCATTGTCATTGTTTGAAGCGCTCCTCCAAATTTGATTTCTCATTCTCCTGATGTCTTCAATAGTATTTCCATTTTCAAAAGTGCTTGACTTTTTCACTTAGTCTCTACAGTCCTTGCTTAGGTGACCGACCTTAAGACAGTATAAGCATGCCATTCTGAAGCTAGTCCAGTTTCTAGATCTTCTTATCCATTTCCTCGTATAGTTTGCAGCTATATGACCATATCTACCACATGCTGTGCAATTTACCCATGTGTTTTAATCCCATACATATGTATTACCAACTCTTCTTGATTGATATGTATTTGCTTGTTCTTTGGGTTTCCAGACTTGCTTTGTCCTTTTTCTACATTCATGAGATGTGTGGCCATGTATGTTGCAAGTAGAATAATGTCTCTCCATGTAAGATTTATTCTTTGGTTTTTTCTGCTTAGATCTGCATTCTTGTGCTTTATGTCCATGTGTGTTACACTTATAACAATTACCTATGAATGTAAAAGTAGCTTTAGGAATACCTTTTGCCTTGCTCTTGCAAAAATTTGATGTGTGGCCTGGTTTTCCACAATGATTACATTAACACTTCTTTGGTCTTGGATTTGAGTAGACATTCCTTTGATCAACTCAGTTTGATGATTCTCCATGCTCGGTATACCCTAAATCGGTATTGTTATTTAGTCTTCTTTGCCCATTCAAAAATTCATCCATTCTTTTTGTATTGTCTTCAACTTTCTTGATCATATCGTTATGTTGTTGTTGAATCTTTGCTTCATGCTTCAGTTTCTCATTTTCTTCTTTTAGTTCACCAATAACTTCCAATTTTCCATTAATTTCTGTGTTCACTCAGTTGGCCTCATGACTCATAAGAACTATTTGATTAGTGATCTCAATGTGATGTTCAGTAAGTCTTTATATCTCAGATTCTTTCTCTTGTAATTTTTCAATATTCTTTCTCCTGTCATCAATAGCTAAATTTATTTCTTGTTCAGATTGTCTTGCATTATTCATAACATCAGTCATTCTTACCATTTGTGTCTCTTGACTGATTTGCAATACTTTTACTTGTTCATTCAGATGTTGATTGATTTCATTTAGATTTGTAATTCTTCCTTTAGACGTGTCAGATGTATTACCAGATCTAGATATAGATGAATCAAATAAATCAGGTATCTCTTCTTCATGATAGTCAGTTTCATTGTAGCGAGATGCCATGACTTTTCTTTTAGCTAATAGCTCTTTCATTTTGGTTCTTTCTTCTTTGTATTGCTCAAAGAAAATCTATATTTGCAACATCTGATTCTTAATATTTTTTTTCAAGCTTATACATTTCCATTGTATGATCTTTTCTCTCAAGTGATTTAAACTTTTCCAAATAAGAGATCTATCTCTAATACCAATTGTTGGAATAATGGAAGGGTGTATACTGAGAGGGGAGGGGTGAATCAGTACCCTTAAAAAATTTTACACTTTAAACCTTAGTAATCATTACTTGCATAACCCACCATTATTGCTTTACTACCTCATGCATGTAATATCATAGCATAAATGTAAATGCATGTAAAAAAACATAGAAACATTCATGAAACTTATTTATACATGACACAAGAATTGATAACATAGATAACCCCATTTAGAAGGTAGAAATTGCGGGGGGGGGGATGAAACCCACAAAGCTTCACTATCTGTAGAATGGAAGGTGTCAGTTAAGGCTACAATTTGTGATACTTATGATGATCTTACCATGTTAGGAGTAACATATCGGACTTGTTAATTATTCTCAGTTAAGAGATGTTAGCAATACAATGTATGTGTGTACTCAGTTAAGAGATTTACAATAAGACTGTTAAGTCCACCTTCTTGAATGATTTCTTCTATTTGCTACAATTTTTAGAGAGTAGACAAAAATATTTATGACCTGATAGGTTGCAATATTGAATTTCTAATTACAGATCCATTAAGTTCACAAAATTGTATATCACCTATTGTGATGGATAATACCTTTGTTTTTCTCGGTAGCCTTGAATGTAGTTCTTAATAATTGAATTCTTCTTTAACTATCCTTCTGCATGAAAACCTTTGTCTGATCCATAGATGTCCTTATATAGCTACAATCATCATATTCTTAATTGATTACACATCTATATATACAATGTATTGACGTAATTAGGTTTCACACTTTACTAGAATAAATCTAAGATCAAAGGTTTAAAACTTGACCTTGATCTCCTAGTTTGCATGAATACAATCAGTTAAACTAATTAAATCCATCAATTACTCTTTTCTTGATCCTCAAGAAATGGTTATCAAGCTAAGAAAAAAGCTAATTTAAAGACTAAAGTGCTTTAGCTAAGGTGTAGTTCAAATCTTCTTTTCTCAGTGTTAAAACTGTCTCTTGGTTAGACTGGTGCTTAGTGATGTCTCTGCTCAGTTGTGTCTCTGTAGACTGGTGCTCGGTTGATATACTGCTTGGTTTTTATTATATGCTCGGTGATCAAATCATGTTGGTGACCACTGTGCTCGGTGAATGCTGACACTCGGTGAATGCTTGACCAACCAAAAATGTCTGCTTGAATACTAATGAAAACTTCTGATCCTTTAAGGATTATCAAAGATTTCCCATAACCCAAGTTTTGCGAAGGTGAGGGGAGAGAACACAACTATATTTTAATCTTAACATCGCTTACTTTGAAGGGTTCTATTCTAAACACATAGGTTGAAATTTTTTTTGAGAAAAACTTCTTCAAACACACCAAAAAGTTTGTCTGTTCTAAATTGACTCCTAATTAGAGAAACTAGGTGAAACTACCTTAACAAAAGACACAATAATGTGGTTAAGGCATTCAAGAGTTTAATTTATTTCCCACACAATCACAAGGGAACTTGCATTCGAAAAGAAGAGTGTTTGTTTATTTCCTTTAAGTCATTCAAGATTTAATGTTGTTCATTCCCTTAATGCATTCAAGATTGGATGTGTTTGTTCTTTATCACAAAATTCATTCAAAGACAAGTGTTTAACATGCAAGGTTTATTTTCCTAGAAAAACTACACTACTCTCCACGGAAACTTGCAAAAGAGTTAGTAATTTTACTAAAAATTGTCCTCAAATCTCGAAGGACTGCAACAAAGGGTTTATTAGTAACACAAAAAAAACTAGCAAATAGAATTTTTTTTGCAAACTGGTGGAGACTCTGATTCTCAAATGTAGATGGTGGCCTACGCAGATGGTGGTTGGTCTAATTTGTAGAAAATAGAAAATAATTAAGGAACATGTTGATACACCTGACTCTTACCCTAAGGAGCGTAGATGTGGGTTACAGAGTGGAGATGTCAATCTACGTAGATGACAATGTCAAAGCGAAGATGCTAATATATAAGAATAAAATTCAGGCAATATGTGATTATAAAATTTAATTTTTTGGCAGCATCTAGTTTTGTATAACTAGCGTACTATCAAAACATTGAATGCAATAAATGACCAAAATCATAGAAAATGCTTAAAAACCCTTTAAAATAATAGGTGAACTTTGACAAGCAGATATGATAGTTTATAGGTTGCGTAGATTAATGTCTACGTAGATTGGCATCTACGTAGATGACAGTTAGTAAGCGGAGACACCTGTGCACAAGGCGGAAACATTGATGTGTGTTTTGGACCTGCGAGTTACATACTTTTTTAAAATTTCAAAATGTTTCAAGGGATGTGGGTCCCACCAAGAGTGCCAAATTGTATAAGGTAAAAATCCACCTGTGTGGAACAAGCTCAAACATGCAAATGTTAGGGGAAAACAATTAAATTATCATAAACATGTTATAAAACTTGAAACAAACACAAAATTCTTCACAACAACCTTTGATGAGCCAAACAAGGGCACCTAATGCCTTGTTAATTTGCTCTTAGAGATTATTGTAGGTGTTCTCTCCCAACACAATAATAAAATCCCACTAGATTGCTTGCAAATGAAATGGGTGATCTTAAGATGTAAGCTAATATACGATGAAAGGCTTAAGAGCTAGTATGAGTAACTAGTCTCAAGCTTTCAACAATGCAAATGAGATTCAAACTATGAGCTACAATGATATGCAAGATCTAACAAGATAAGATGAATTTTCCATTGTCCTAACATGTAACATATAGATTCAAAAATGATGAACAAGAATAAAAAATCTAAGAAATTATGAGAACTTCTAAAGCTAAACTAGCATGATAACAATGCAAAAATGAAAGATGGATTTAATCTTGGAAAGGATATATTTATAGATTTTTTATGGATATGAGAGGGCTTGAGTGAGGTGGCACCTATGTGGCATCCACATAGGAGCCACATAAGGGACACATAGGCTAAAGGGGATGGCCATGCAAAATTCAACTTGGGACAAGATGTGCATTTAAGGTTAAAGGCTCAAGGTTTGCTCACACATGTGAGAAACCTTGGGGAAAGGAGTGGGAGACAAAGATGTAAGAATGTATTTGTAGAGTTTAAGTAAGTTTGGTGGCTTCCTTGGGATGATTCACTCACACATATGTGAGCAACTCATTAGGAATTAAAAAGGTTAGGAATCACCTTTTAAGTATGATTAATAGGGGATTGGTATAAAGGTAGGTTTAGAGAGTGAAGTGATGGGTGTAGGGTGGGATCTAGGTTTAGATTAGGATTAATTTTTAATTAGATTTAAATTAATCAAGGCTTAGAAGAATATTAGAAGTGTGTAGGATTTAAATAAATATAAATTTATTCAAAAGGGGATTATGGAGGGACATGTATTAAATTAATTTTAATACATTAGAAGGGATAATAATTTAAATATTTTAGGTAATGAACTTATTTAAATTAATAAATTCATTTAAATAAGTAGATGAATATAATAAATACAATTAAAAAAATTAACCATAATGTTAGTATTTAGGAGCACTGAGACATGGGTGAATCAGTGCAGACAAGTACTGAATAATTTTCACCACCGATCTAAAAAAGTTAATCAACAACTTCCAAACAATGAAACATACAACTCATAATATCAAATAGAAGTAAATAACATCAAGCATCCACATAAGCATCACACACAACACACAAATTTTTCATGTGGAAACCCTTGTAAGAGGGAGAAAACCACAGGGCCACTACTGTAGTAAATGTTTTTTCTCTATTAGGAGCTTTAAGTACCCCTTTTGAGGGTTCATCTTGTTAGGAATGACTAGTACATTTTTAGGAAAAATAAATTATGATATAACTCACTCGAGGATTTCAAAACCCCAATTAATAAGCTACCCTATTAAAGTATTTACAATAATAACCTATTAGGGTTCACCCAGTTAAGGGATTTTACTTGTTGCAACTGCTAGCGAACAACAAGATGAATGATCTTGATGTAGCATTACTTGCTTGTCAGATCCAATTTGTTCTATGCTTTCTGATGCTACATTAATATCTGCTCCTTCAATCTCTGATCGCTCCACTTGAAAATATAATTGTAACCCTAAATCAAATGATTTAGATCATCTTATTGATGAACTATAACAGATTGAATGTTTGAAGATGATAAGTTGATGATCACCAAATTGCAAAAGTGAATGCAAAACATTAAATCAGTTAATGTATTATATTTTTGTTGATGTCAAATTGATATGGTTTGATTATTCAAACACATCGCGATCATAATCTTGAAAAGCTAAAGAGACAAAGTTTATGTTATTGGTAAAAACATAAAAATTCTATATACACTGAGTGACAGTAAACACCGACGGACAGTGTAAACCGAGCATAGTAGTAATTGAGAAAGCATTATTGAGAAAGTGTCACCGAGTAGTTCACAGTGTATACTGAGTGCCAAGCATAATTGAAGTTACTACCGAGCATAACTAAAGTCAATGACCAAGCTAACTGGAGTTGATGACCGATCATAACTGAAGTTCAAGAACGAAAAAACTACTTAGCTGCAAGAGCTATATTTAGAGATTGACTGATTGATTGCTTTATTCTTAATGATCAGTTAAAATAAAGCATGGAATAAATTTAAAGCGTAGTTATCAAGGAGAGATGTATGGAATAAAACTAAAGCAGAGCTTTATGGGATAAAGCAAAGAATGGCAAGTTTTATGGATCAAGAAGTGATCTACGCCAAAAACAAGGAGATTGAGAGGCTAATCATGTCTATATAAAGAGACAAGGAATTCATTATGAAAAGAGAGGAATTATGAATATATTTTGGTGAATATAGAATTATTCATATCGGTCTGAGCATACAGGGTTAAGAACAAAGCCAAAGATTTCTGCAGACACCAAGCAACAGAGGACAGAGCATTCACCGAGTAGAAAGAACAAAGAAAGAAAGCAAAGGAACTGAAGTAAACATTGATCAAAGAGGTATTATTGGACTAACAACAGATCTAAATATCTATAAGCTAAATTTGTATTATTGAATAGATCATTTACTGTATCATTTTAACTATTGATTCAAAAAAGCTCTTAACTGAGTGGGATTTAACAGTCCTTACTGTATTGAGATACTCAAGAGTATCAAAAGGTTTTCTTGTTGACAGCATAGTGAGTGCTAGGTCAAAAGACAAATTGCTAGTTTTAAATCCTCTAACAAGTTCGTGCTTAACAGTGTGTTTGTAACCTTTAATAGGGTTGGCTCTTCACTGAGCTCACTTCAAAAGAGTGAAAATTTTTGGGTTATCGGTCCGAAGTGGTTTTTCCCTTAACAAGGTCTCCATGTTAAAATCTATGTGTCAAATGTGTATATGGTTTATTGTATTGATATTTTTCTTTACACACTATTGAAACTGGATTGGTCGGTTAACACTAAGTTTATTTACTGCTATTCGGTAAAGTCTAGAAAAGATAAACAGTATATCTTACTGAGCAGGTTATATTTATTAAAGTTATTTAAGGCATACATATTGATTGACTGAAAGATTACTAGAGGATATTATATTTCAGATATAAGCTTTGGTTAGATTTTTGGAATTATTTTAAGGTCATTGATTCACCCCCCCCTCTCAATTATTGTAACATCTTATATAGTGTTGTCCTTAGGTCACTTAAAACCTAGAAAATTTCCATCATAATCGACACAAATCATTGACTAACCACCTCAAGATCAGAATCAACAATACCTAACATGTCAGCATCAAACATAATATCCATTTTTATGACCAATGGCTGACCTCTAATCTACTTCCTTAACAAATTTATTATGAAACTTTGATTGGTGAACCAATAGTTTTACTGTCTTCTTCACCAAAAACATAATTCACTCAAATAACTGAATTAATTTTCACAATAAGAATCATGGATTACAATAACTATATAAAAACCTCCTCTAAGATCACAATGCCTGATATGTAGTGCAACTTGACTGCTACCAAATTCTCAGACTGAAACTGTGCTTCTTGTACACCGATCATCGCACTTAACTATTTCTTCCATTACCGATCATGTAAAGATCTTATTGGATGCTCCAATCATGTTAATTAACACTTTTTCCATCAATGAAAACCAATTATGCATCCCTTATGACTGCTCCTCATAAGTACTCCAAAAACCAACATAATGCCAAAAATCTCCTCCTTTGGCATTGATGGCAAAAACCCTTATGAAAATATTCTTCTTTCCATCCTTATCAACAATCTTCCATACATAAATCCTCCTAAGTTCATACTTCCTATTTGAATTATTTACATTGTGCCCACACTTACAATCACACTCCCCCTTTTTTTCATAGAATGAAAAAGGTTCACAAATTGAAATATGTACAAATATTGCATACTAGGCTTACATTCTATTAAATACATCCTTTTAGTTTTCTTTAGCTATATCCAATGACATATCCCATGAATTTTTCAAATAGTTCATAGAAATGATTTGCCTATGTAGATCAGATGCTAACTTCTCCATGTCATCTAAAGTGCTCAAGTATGGTAACTCAATTAGAGTTTCTACATTCTTCACAGTTTGTTGTATCACCTATATTGTGGGTGCTAGGTATGTTTCTAATTCAATTAGTGTGATGACCCTCAATATCTTGTTCTACCATAAATTGCCTCACTTTCTATGTGATCATTTTTACTTTGGCACTATATTCTTATGTAGAGCTTGTGATAGGATCAAACTTTTCAATGACATTGCCAAGCTCCTATGCATCTTCTTTGTTCTTCTCCAAGTCCTTGGTAAAATCTGAAAGTTTTGACACTTTGGTCATTAACTGACCAACCTCTTTTAGTGTGTTCTTTATCTGATCCACAAATTTTGAAAGTGTCATCTTGTCTTTAGAAATATTCTCTACCAACTTCACTGACCTTTTCTTCTCATACTGATACTCAACCAACTTCATTGGTGCATTATCCAAGTCAAGTACTTGATCAAAAATGAATTTGATCAATATGTCCTGCTGATCAATAGGACTATCATGTTTTTCATATTCCACATTAGGGAC
Source organism: Thuja plicata (assembly GCA_018584345.1). Lineage (NCBI taxonomy): Eukaryota > Viridiplantae > Streptophyta > Pinopsida > Cupressales > Cupressaceae > Thuja > Thuja plicata. The sequence continues at coordinate 369,007 of MU223920.1, read as the reverse complement.
TAATTTATTGATAATGTTCATGGTATCCTTCAGTACTCTAACCTTCTTATTCTTGCTCTTTAGTGTGTCCTTTTCTACTTTATCCTTAAGCTTCTAAGATAATTTCATCAACTCTGTAAGAATCATCTTTGTTATATCAATAGGTTCTTGAAATTCTTCATCTTCTGGTTCACCTTCATCCTCTTCCTTAGAACCGGTTGAATCCTTTGTTCTATCTAGACTCACCATTTAGATCTAGCTTCCTCTTTTCTAAAAGTGCCTCTTCATCACCCTTTTGACCTTCACTTTTCCATTCTATCACTTTCTTTGCAGCCTAATCTCTTGGTGCATCTACTTCAGTTTGAGGATCAATATTTTGTATTTACTCAGGGATATCAAAGATAACATTAACTGTGCCATCTCTAAAATCTTCAGTTGTTGACTCTTAACCTAGTCCTTTCTCTTCTACCAATTTGCCTTTAGTTGCTTTGTCAGGTTTCACTAAATTTTTCCATTTATCCATTGTCTCGTCTCTTACCGATTGTATTTCACCAATGAGAATCCTTGATACTTTGTTCCTTGTTTGGAATTATGACCTCATTGCTTCAACCATTAAATTCACATCTTCAGTTGCCAATTTAGGTTTTTAATAGTGTAATTTCTTGTTCTATCATCACTTTATCAATCTTCAAGGCTTCTCTCATTCTCTTATCTATTTCCTTGTATAGTTCCTTAGGTATAGCCTTGTGTAATTCACTTGGTGCTCTGCAAAATGCATATAGAGTCTCTACAACTGCATCCTCTATCTTCTTTTTATCTTCACTCTCAAATATATCAAATTACTTCATTACATCAATCATCCTTCCATGTTCCTTTACATCTTTTATTATACTACAAGTAGTAATAGTTTCATCAATCTTGACAGTTTTCTCAGTAGGCTTTCCTACTACTGTGGACTTCTTCCCACCAGCTCTTATCTCTTTTTGTTCCTTACCAAACTCAGTTTTAAATTCTTCTACTTCAACCTTAGCCATGCTCTCTTTCTTTCCTTTTGACTCTTTATAGCTAGATGTTTTCTCTTTCTTCCTTCTATAAGTTTTCTGAACAGTCACAAGCGACTTCTTTTGTGGCTTAGTCATAATAGAAGTAGTAGTAGATTGAGTTTGTTTTAGTGTTGAACTCCTAATGAATCTCTGTGGTGTTATCTCTTCAACTTCAACTTCAGCTTTCTTGACTTCTACAGCAACAGATGTGCCTGCTTCCTCACTCTCTATTTTCTTCCTAAGATTTCTCATCATTTCTTGGTTAATACAAGTCATTTTGGCTAATTTATAAACTTGTTTCCTTATTTTCCTTTGGATTACCAATGCCTTTAGTTCATTGTGAATTTTCATAGATGAATCCTCATATGTTCCAAACCTAGGTGTTTAAGTATCAATTGGCTTTGACAATAGTACATCAACATGTAAAGTGACTAAATCACTATCTACCTCATATCCCATAGATGGTATCCAAAATGTCCTAGGTTAAACTTCTTGTAACATACAAGTATATGTATCTACTAGAAAACAAATATCATCTTTATATTTTTCAATAATACCGGTTGTAATTCTCTCTCTCATGTGCATTTTCCCTTGAAAATCTTTGAAATATCCCCACATAACAATATGAAAATTGTTTCCTAATGTCCTGATACATTGCTTAATCTACATTACTACTAGTTGATCTTCTAACCATGTGATTGGACCTAAAATTGATTTTGCAAGTATAAGAATATACATACTAGGAGTGATCCATATTTGAATGATTTTTTCTTATCCTTCTTGATCCTTTCCATGTTTACAAAGAATTGCCTCCTCAACATCTCACATAGGTTGTATTTGGCATCTTCCTTCACCATTCTATAAGCAAAATGAATCACTCCACTAGGTACATTGTTCAAACAACTATATAGGTACAGTATATACCCTACGACCATTGAAGAAAACCTCACTTCATCATCTTCAATATCTTTGATAGTTATAGCTCAGTGATCTTGTTTGGATTTGGTTAAATGAGTAACCAAATTAGTAGCTATAGTTTGAAGAGTTGGTGTCTCATCGATCGCGTAGAAACTAGTAACCCTATTGATGACCCCTTCATAATCTTGTGTGTCTTTTGCAACCAAATGAATTGATCATGGACTCTTCTCAATACATACCTTATCCAATATGTATGAAAATCATTAGGTATCTCAGACGTGCATATGTAAAACCTTTGTGCATCAAATGCATATGCTCATTCTTTAAACCTTGATCATTGCACAACTTACTGAACTCATTGTAGATTTCTTAAGCTCCAATATCTTAAAACTTATAGTAGATGAATGATCAAATGTCTTATGTCAGCAATACACAATAGGGTATCAAGGATAGGGAAAGAATTAGATCATTCTCATTTGCCTTCAAAGGATGTAACTTGAATATGGGTCTCAGCTCATCAACAATGTCGACCAACACAGGGGCATCTATATTGTTAAAAATTAACTCTTTGCAATAATACTTCTTCAAAATATTCACTTCACAAGCAATCAACCTTCAACTTCACCGATTAGTGCTCTAAGATAACTGAAATTATTCACCGTTTGAATTCACAATACTTAGACACACAACACTCTTAATTGCTTTGGAATGCACAAGTACCCCAGTAAAAATCGTTAGAATGAAAAGTAATAAATGAGATTATTTTTCCTCCTTTTATAGTTGAGAGTGTAGACGTCATACACAATGGTCAAATAATGCTTTACACCAAATATAACAATTAAAACATAACATATGTTAAATGTTTGCACAAAAGAAAATATACCACTTTATCTTCAATAATCATCATCCTAGTCATGAATAGAGATCTTATTATGCATATAAATCTTACCGCTCACACTTATAGGGGTTTTTTAGGATTTTTCCTTTTAGTGCTCCCCCTAAGCCAATACTAGACTTAGCTCAAAAAATGGAGTCTCCACATTTCCTAAATTTGTGGAGTTCTCAGTCAACTCAAAGGATTTCAATTCACCTTTCTTCAGCCATGTCTTATTCATCTCACTTCTGAATTCATCATAATTAACAATTTTCTTCCCTTTACCATTTTCAACCTTGTTCACTGGTTGACTTCTGGTATTCTTCTTTGCTCTCCATGTCCTAGCAAGATGAAAAAATTTGTTACAAATGTAAAAATTCATACATGCTTTTCTCCAAGGTCCAACATTGCCTCTAGATGACCTTAATCTACCATTCACAACCATATGTCCATAGTTATAAAAAATATAATAGTTAACATCTGACTGGTTACCTATATTGTTAGGTCTCTGACTGTTATAATCATATGACCACTGTTTGTTGATTTTGGCCCTACACTCATTAGCCCTATGTCCAATTTTTTTGCAAAAATAACAAACTCTATGGAATTAATTAGATCTAGCATTTTAGTTATCAGTTCTACCATAGAAATTTCTTGATCTAGCAATAGGACCTCTAGGTCTAACATTAGGACCAATAGGTTTTGACCAATACACATTAGCAGCATGACCTTCCTTATGACATTTAAAACTTATCAGTTTATACCTTCTCTTACTAGTGTTTTTTTTCACCTTGGGCATTGATTTGTCTCCTCCATTTATGTCCTTAGTGCTAGATGAGTCACCAGTTTCAAAGTTTGAAAAACCTAGACCTTGTTTCTCTCCATTCCTCCTTTGACTTGCAAATTTTTCATCAAGTTTAGCATAACTCTTTTTGAGCTTATCTAAAAATTCATTTGCAGCTTTAATCTCTTCTTTCAGCTTCTCATTTTATTTCCTCCTCCCTTCATTATTGCTTACAATTTCAGCATTTTATTCATTTTTTTCATGTAAGTGTTCATGTAATACAACAACTTATTGCTCTTATCTGAATAGTTGATCCAACTTTTTTGTTAGGGTTTCATCTTTAGCCTTCAAGGCATCTTTAGCAATTTTCTTTGCATCCTCAGCATCTCTTCTTCCTTCAAGCTCTTCACACATCCTGATAGACTAACTTTCAAGCTCTCTTTTCAGATTTTCCACTTCTTTAAGTCCTTTTTTTTTATCCACCAGTTCTTCAATTGCTTCCTCATATTCTTCAGGCATACTTCCTTCAAATGGTTGATCAATATAATCTTAGATTTCAATAAATTTCTCAATAAGTTCTTTTATTTTTGCAAGGGAGTTCCTCTACTTTTCATTCAATTCATTGATAACTTTTTTGCATCCTCAAGCTACTTCTCATACATGTATCTCTCTATTTTGGTTTTTAGGGATCTTTTTCTCAAGTAGTTAAGCTTAATATCAAGAGAACCAAAGCTATGAAACCAACTGTTAGTATTCAGAAGCACTGAGGGGGGGGGGGGTGTGAATCAATGCATACAAGTACTTAATAATTTTTACCACTGATATAACAAAGTTAATCAACAACTTCCAAACAATGAAACATACAACTAATAAAATCAAATAGAAGTAAATAACATTAAGCATCACACGTAACACAGATTTTTCATGTGGAAACCCTTGTAAGAGGGAGAAGACCATATTGGGGATGACAAACACAAGCCCACTACTATAGTAAATGATTTTGCCCTGTTAGGAGCTACAAATACCCTTTCTGAAGGTTCACCTTGTTAAGAGTGACTAGTACATTGTTAGGAGTACAATTATATCAATTATGACCTACTTTGCTAGAGGATTTCAAAACCCCAATTAAGAAGTTACCCTGTTAAAGGATTTACAATAAGAACCTATTAGGGTTCATCTGGTTAAGGGATTTTTCTTACTGTAACTGCTAGGGAACAACAAGATGAGTGATCTAGATGTAGCACTACTTGCCTGTCAGATCCAATATGTTCTCTTCTTTCTAAAGCTTCACTAATCTCTACTCCTTAAATCTCTAATTTTTTCCACTTGAAAATACGATCGTAGCACTAAATCAAACCATTTAGATAATTTTATATAGTGTTTTCCTTATATCAATTAAAACATAGAAACTTTCCATCATAGTCAACATAAATTATTCACCAACCACCTCGATATCAGCATCAACAATACCTAACATGTCAACATCAAAAGTAATATCCATATTTATGACCAATGTTCGACCTCAATTCCACTGCCTTAACCAATTTATTATGAAACTCTGATTGATGAACCAATAGGTTTACTGTCTTCTTCACCAAAAACACAATTTACTCAAATCACTGAATTTGTTGTCGCGATCAGAATCATGGATTCTAATAACCATATTAAAAGATCCTCTAGTATTGCAATGCCTGATCTGTAATACAACTCAACCACTACCAAATTCTCTGACTGGAACTATGCTTCATGTACACCGATCATCACACTTAACTATTTCCTCCATTACCGATCATGTAAAGATCTTACTGATAGCTCCAATGATGTTAAATAACATTGTTTCCATCAATGACAACCAATTATGAATCCCTTGTGACCTCTCCTTATAAGTACTCCAAAAACCACCACAATGCCAACATATAAGAATATTAATTAAATAAAATTTAATTAATAAATTTGTTATAGGACAATTTTAGGCATCTACACTACTGCTTGATAATTATTCAAAGATGGTATGGGTGACCTTCTTGAATGATAAGTCAGAAGCTTTTGGTGAATTTAAGGCCTAGAATTAAATGATGTAGAATGAGACTGGTCTAAAATTGAAGAAGTTGAGACTAGACAAAGGAGGAGAGTTTAGATCAAATGAGTTCAAAGATTTTTGTGAGATGCATGGAATCAAGAGACAGTTGTATGCTCCTAGGAATCCATAATATAATGGTGCAGCAAAGAAGAAGAATATATAAATTATAGAGACTTCTAGGACCATGATGTTGGAGAGGAATTTTATGCATAAGTTTTGGAGAGAAGTTGTAAGCATTGCAGTATATACTCTTAACCTAGTGCAGATTAGAGATGGAACTGGTAAGACACCTTTTGAACTTTGTTTTGGTCATGTACCTACTATTAATTACTTCATAATTTTTTGTATTAAATGTTACATAAAGAGAGATGAAGATGTAGGAAATTTTGATGCAAGGAGTGATGAAGATATATTCCTTGGATATTCTACCAAAAGAAGAGCATATAAATGTTATAACAAGAGGTTGAAGAAGTTAATAGAAAGCATAAATGTTAAGGTGGAAGAAAGTCTTAAGAGTCTAACCAGATCCAATATGTTTGTTGTTGGAAAGAAAATCAACAATGATAGTCAAACAAAAGATCAATTGATTCAAACCCAAGCTATATAAGATTGAATCGCAATGAAGGAAATATCATTGGTGATAAGTACAAAGGAATTCAAACAAGGAGGAAGAAAGAATAAGATCATATTTTCCTAATAATAGAAGTTGAATAAGTTGGTGATGAATGGTAAAGGTCTATCAAGTAAGAAATTACAACTATAACTAACCATGTGAAGAAGCTCATTCTTAGAGAAGATATACTTGAGACATTACTTGAAAGAGAAAATAATGGTGTCATACATGTGAAAGGAAAATGCTCCAAGTCTTGTCAAGACAAGCCTATAACCAAAAGGAAAAAGAAAAAGGAAAAGAGGAAGAACAAAGCTAAAGAACAAAAGGACAAAGACAAGCTAAAGGATAAGGGTAAGAAGAAGAAGAACATGGAGAATAAGAAGAAGAAGAGTCAGAAGAAGTGCAAGGGAAGAGAGAGAAACAAGAACAATAATATTGTGGCAATATGACTTAAACCTCAAAATTTTAGTGGTAATTGTTTTGATTGTGGCAAGTATAGACATAGAGCCACAAATTGCAAAAAAAAAATTCATTTTCATAGAGGTAAGAGAAATGATCACATTTAAGATAGACTCAATGGTGTGAGAAGGATAAAAGATATTATCATAAGACAAATATGTAGATGTCCATGTTCTATGATGGGGAATGATGATAGTAAGCAAAAGATTATCATATGTCTCAGATGTAATATATCTAAAAATATTCATGAATGCTATAGAGACACACAAGTAGATGAGTTTGATCTAGAGGAAATGAATAGGGATATGCAAGAAAATTATAGGTACATACAAAAAGAGAACAAATAAAAGAAGGAGAATAAATTTGGAAAGATACATAAGCACATAAGCAAGATCGAGAGAAAGAAAAGCTAGGACGTTGTCAGCAAAGAGCCTAATCTTGCAATAGAGTTAGGGTTCATTACCCCTCATAATCAAAACTAAGATGTGGAGGATCAATTCAGTCCAATATTCTTGAAAGAGAAATATTACAACTGGACATATGTATGGAGGCTGCTACTCAAGGGGAGTAGTGATGCAGAGGGTTTAGAGTTCTCTTGATTCCTTCTCCCAAAAATGTTTATAACCTCTCCTAACCATGAAATGGTTACTTATCCTAAGTGTTCTTCACCAATATGGATCTCCTAGACCCTCCTTTCCAACTTTCCTCCTAGGTATAGTTGTCTTGATCAAGATACAAAGTTCATTCAAAGGCAACTAGTCCAACTAGCTCACTATTTCTCTTGATTTTTCACTAGATCTTCCCCTTAGAACCCCAAACCCTTGCTTAGGATCTTCCACATACAACAAATAGACTATTGAATATGTCCTTGGCTTATTAAAATTCCTTTGGAAACATTTCCAACACTTTTGGACACTCCAACAATCCAATTATTGCCAAATACACTAGGAGGCCTAATTGGGCTTATTCCTAGTAGGTCTATTTTCACTATTTTAGGCCCAATGCTCCAATTTTCTCAAAGAAACCTCATAGAATACTTTTAAAATCTTAAATCTATCCACTATCCCTTCAATAATCCAAAACCATAGTTTCTCAATGCACCCACAACCCTATTTACTATCAGGCCCTAGTTTTGAGCCTTGTATTTAGGCCTTTGGACTAGTCAGTACAAAAAGTCCTCAATTTGGTCTTTGATCTTCCTTTCACCATATAAAACCATTTTATCCTTCAAGGTGACACATTAGGGATTCCACAAATGCTACTAAGTCATCCATCCAAGATCATGGGTGCTCGATTACAATCTAGTCTTTACCCTGTCCAGGCTCACCTACTCCTAGCAGTCAGCCATAGGGATTCACTCCAAGCCTAGGAATTAAATTGAAGGAATAAAAAAATTAAAAAAAAACAATATTTAAAGACCCTAACCCATCATCCCACATTCTTTAAGCCATTTTCAAATGTGGATGCTTAGGTTAGAGCCATTTTTGCTCCTGTAACTCTGCAAATTGAACTTGCAGAAATAGTGGCCTAAAATTTAATGTAAATCCACACTAACTTAACTTGAAATAAAAAAAATATATGAAAAGGAAAGCTACTTAAAATAACTACACCCCTATGGGATTTGATCACCTAATCTAATCTGTACACAGCCATACAATATGTAGAAAACACTGAGAATTACAGTAAAACACAGAGGGCCATCTGTACAGAATGATTTCAAAATTACTATGAAATCTAAAACTCCATTAACCATCTCAAAATAATCAAAACATTCTCAAATCCCTGAGCATGGGTGGTTACAACTGCTCAAACTTCCATTTGCAACTTTTTTCAAAAGTTGCAAAAGTTGTTGGAGCAACTTTTTAGCACTTTTTTCTCTTTGACTATAATTGTCAACTTGATGACTATTTTCTACTCCTATGACCATAGTTAGGATACTTAGGGTCCTAGAAGACACTAAAACTGCAAGTTACTCAAAATAGTAGCTTTGACCATTCTAAGCCAAAATGGCCATATTGTCACCTAGGAGCACTTTTGGCTCTTTACAAACATGTGAACAAGTTGAGATCGCAAAACCTAATGGAGCTTATTCAAACCCAACCTAAAACTCCTAACACAACCCTAAACACACAAAACACATCAAAAAGGGAGGTTCTCTGCACCATACTCCCCTGGGACAAAGAACTCAAGTGCCTTGAGTTAGGAGGTCTTCAATGGTGACCCCACGCTTCAAAATGTCTGCCTCAGTCATCAAAGTGGCCTATGATTCAAGTAGTCCCTACCACTTGACCAAATACTCTTTGTAAGTACCCTTCCTAGTCTTCTTAAGCATTTTGGAGTCCAGTATAGTGTCCAACTACAGAGGGTGTGAGGTAGACAAATCTTTGACTCAATCTTCTTCTCCGAAATCTAAAAGAGTTTGTTGAGCAGTGTCTGAGGATGGTCCCTTATAGGGATACAAGTCACATACATTAAAAATGGGTGAAATTCCCAAATCAGGAGGCAATTCTACTTCATATGCATTTTTCCATACTTATGCAATATCCTCAAGGGTCGTATCTTATTCATGAGAAACTTAGTTGGCTTACCCTTAGGTAGTCTTTCCTTTCTAAGATAAGAAATTACTAGATCCCTCACCTTGAACTGCAAATCCCTCCTTGTCTTATCTGACTTGGACTTATATTTCTCCCCTTGCTTCTGTAGAGTCCTCTTTACTTGTTCATGTAGCTCTTTCATCTATTTTGCAAATTATTCCCCTTGAGCACTCCTTTTGTCTTATAAACTAAGATCCCTTAACTCCAAGATCCCTCTAGGATTATCCCCATAAACTATCTCAAATGGGCTTTTACCAGTACTCCTATTAATGGAGTCATTATAGGCATATTCCTCTTGCCCTATGATATGATCCCATGACTGTCCATACTGCTTGGTCAAACATCTCAGTAGATTTCAAAAAGATCTATTAACTACCTCAGTTTTCCCATCTGACTGAGGGTGATAGGATGAAGAGAAAGAAAAATTTGTCCCCAACATCTTCCAAAGAGTCCTCTAAAAGTGACCCACAAACTTACCATCCCTATCACTTACTATGTTCAATGGAAATCCATGAATTCTCATAATGTCTCTAAAGAATAGGTCTGCAATATGTGCAGCATCATTGGTTTATTTGCAAGGGATGAAGTGTGCTATCTTGCTAAACTTGTCCACCACTACAAACACACTGTCGTGTCCCTTGGATGTCTTTGGCAATCCCAAAATGAAGTCTATATTTTGGCACTCGCAAGGCCTTTGGGGTATGGATAGGGGTTGATACAATCCAGTGTTGCTACTTTTTCCTTTAGCCCTCTGCCATATCTGACATTGCTCCACAAATTTTCTGACATCTGACTATAACCTAGGCCAATAATAATGTCTATTCACTTTCTCAAGTGTCTTTTCCACTCCAAAGTGGTCGCCCAAGCTTCCTTGGTGTTTCTCCTTGACTATGTTATCCCTCATTGAACACTGAGGTATACACATTAAGTGTCATTTGAACAATAGTCCCTCCTGCAACATATAATCAGTGAATTCCACTTTGAATCCCTATTGGAACTTTTCACATGCCTCATAGGCACCTTTGAAATCATTTTCCTCCTTATAGAGATCTTTCAAGTCATCCATTCCCACACTTTGCAATTGTATCTCATGTATAGATAGTACTCTTCTACTTAGAGCATCAACAACCTTGTTGCTAACTCCCTTCTTTTTTTTGATAACAAATTTATATGCTTGCAAAGATTCTACCCACTTAAGGTGTATTTGGTTTAATTTCTCTTGCCCATTCAAGAAACTAAGGGCATGGTTATCAGTATAAACCAAAAATTCTCTTGGTAGGAGATAATGTCACCACTTTTTGAGTGCTTGAACCATTGCATACAACTCCAAATCATAGGTGGAGTACTTCTATTTAGCCTCATTCAACTTGTCTAAGAAGAATGCCACAGGGTGTCCCTCTTAACTTAACACTACTCCAATGGCTAGCTTACTAGCATCACACTCCACAAATAACTGATTGAAGTTGGGGAACCTAAGTGTAGGTAGTTCTAATATCCTCTTCTTCAAAAATTAAAATCCTTGATCTACTACTATTGTCCACTTGAACTGACATTTGATTCCTCCTTTTATATTGTTGAGGATAGCGGCACATACATGACTAAAATTCCTCACAAATTTCCTATAGTAGGAGGCCAATCCATGATAACTCCTAACATCCCCTATAGATCTAGGTGTAGGCTATTCCGAAATAGACTTAACCTTATCAAGATCCATCTTCATACACCCATTAGCAACCACAAAACCAAGATACACTAATTTAGTTTTCAAGAACTCACATTTTTCTTGATTGATCATCAACTTCTCTTGGTGTGGCCTCCTCAATACCATTTCCAAATTCTACATGTGCTCCTCTATAGACCTTCTAAAGATCAAAATGTCATAAAGATAAACTATTACAAACTTACTTATGAAATCTGCTAGCACTTCATTCATGAGCCTCATGAATGTGCTAGGTGCATTTGTTAGGCCAAAGGGCATTACTAGCCACTCATACAACCCTTTATTTGTCTTGAAGGTTGTTTTCCATTCATCACCAGGCCTAACTCTAATTTGGTGATACCTTGACTTCAAATCCACCTTGGAGAAATAAGAAGAACCTCTCAAATTGTCTAGTGAATCCTCAATCCGGGGCATGGGAAATCTATATCTGATTGTGATCTTGTTTATAGACCTGGAGTCCATACACATCCTCCATTTTCCATCCTTCTTAGGTGCAAGGATGGTTGGCACAACACAAGGGCTCAAACTCTTCCTTATTAGCCCCTTCTCCAAAAACTCTTGAATCTATTTTTCAATCTATGCATTTTGACTTGGTGTCATCTTATATGTTGCCTTGTTAGGTAGAATAGCTCCAAGTATAAGGTCTATTTGGTGGCTCACATTCCTGATGGGTGGCAATGCACTAGGAAATCCATTATCCACTATTTCATGATACTTTTCCAGTTGTTCTTGTACTTCTTGTGGCATACTGGATTTCTCTTTGGTCTCCTCCTTTGGCTTCACTATCACTACACAACATACCCCTTTCTCCTTCTTCATAGCCTTTAGAAACTCCTTTCCACTCAAGAGTATCACACTGGTTCCCACATGCTTCTCTGCATTATGTTCTTGTAAGGGATGCATCTGAAACTTCTTTCCTTGCTTAGTAATCACATAGTTGTTTTTCTCACCATCATGAATGGCCTTGACATCATATTTCCATGGGCATCCTAGAAGGAGATGACATGCATCCATGGGAAATAAGTCACATAGGACCTTGTCCTTATACTCACCTATTTCAAACTCCACCATTGTTTGTTCATCCACCACCATCTGTTGTCCCTTCTTTAGCCATGATACTTTATAGGGAGTGGTGTGAGGTATCCTCCTAAGTTTTAGTTTATCCACCATCTCAGTTGACACTATATTCTCTGTGGATCCAGAGTCCACTATCACCTTGCAGATCTTCCCATGGGACCTACAAGTAGTCTTAAACAAGTTATTTCTTTGAGGTGGTTTTTTGACACTAGGAACTTTCAACAAAGTTCTTCTCAACATTAGATTCTCTCCATCTAATACTGGCCTTTCCTTGGAGATGGGAGAAGTGACACTTTGTGTGTCATCCTCTTGTACCAATTGATTTCTTCTTTCCCTCATAGATGATGTGGAAGTATTGTTAGGACATCTACCCATTGTATGGCCTACTTGATTACAATTGTAACATCTGTCAGTGAAGACAGAATTGGACTTTCCTTATGACTGGAATCTACCCCTTGGTGGTCCTCTTCCTCTATATCATCCTCTTTGAAATGATCCTCTATACTGATTACCCCCACTATTATCCATAGATTGATTTTCTTCTGGTCTATTTGGGCTTTCTCCTCTACCAAATTTAATCTTTCCTCTTAATCCTCTATTGTTGTTACCCCTACATCTTTGGTGGAAATCATTCCTCCTCCTAGCCTTTTCCATTTCTCTCAAGGCTAACTGAAAACAATTGTGCATACTTTCAGGAGCCATCATACTAATTTAATCTTGGATACCTTGCCTTAACCCATTGAGATACCTTGATAGCTTTTCTAACTCCTCTTCTTGTCTTATTTCCCTTAGGCTCATTTTGTGAAACTCCTCAGTGTAGGCACTTACTGTCAACTCTTTTTGTCTCAAGTTTTGCAACTTCTGATACATTTGAATCTCATAATCAGTGGGAAAGAATTGTTCCCTCAATCTAATCTTCATTGTCTCCCAAGAAGCTAACTTATTCTTACCAAGGGCTACCCTATCATCTTGAATCATGTTCCACCACACCAATGCAAATCCTTTGAGTCTAGCCTTTGCATAACTGACTCTCTTCTCCTCTGATACTTCCTTGTAATCAAAATAGTTGTCTATGGCCTCTAGGCAATCCAATAACTCTTCACCATTTAAGTTGCCACAATAGTAGGGTATGTGTTCGATACTATCTTTATTAAGGTACTTGAAGGAATCCAAGAACACCTTCTATTCTTTATCCATCTCCACTTATTTTTTGTTTCCATTTGACTCTCCTGTCTCGCTTTCGTCTTCTTCATCACTCTCATCTCCCCATTCAGTGACTTTCCTCTTACCCTTTGTTTCTGTCAAATTAGCCTTTTCCAATAGATTTTGGACCAAGTCCACTATGGCATATTTTCTCATTTACTTTGGTGGCATGATGTCAACCTCGTGGCTCTCCTCCCCTTCAGACATACACTAAACTTCAAGAAATTATGGCTCTGATACCACTCTGATGTAGAGGGTTTAAAGTTCTCTTGATTCCTTCTCCCAAAAATGCTTATAACCTCTCCTAACCATCCAATGGTTACTTCTCCTAAGTTTTCTTCACCAATATGGATCTCCTAGACCCTCCTTTCCAACTTTCCTCCTAGGTATAGCTGGCTTGATCAAGACACAAAGTTCATTCAAAGACAACTAGTCCAACTAGCTCACTATTTCTCTTGATTCTTCACTAGATCTTCCCCTTAGAACCCCAAACCCTTTCTTAGGATCTTCCCCATACACCACATATACTCTTTCCTATGTTCTAGGCCCATTCAAAGTCCTTTGGAAACATTTCCAACACTTCTAAACACTCCAACAATCCAATTGTTGTCAAATACACTAGGAGGCCTAATTGGGCTTATTCCTAGTAGGTATATTTTAATTGTTTTGGGCCCAATGCTCCTATTTTCTCCAAAAAAACTCACAAAAGACTTTCAAAATATTAAATCTATCCAATATCCCTTCAAGACTCCAAAACCATAGTTTCTCAATGCACCCAAAACCCTATTTACTACCAGGCCCTAGATTTCAGCCTTGTTTTTAGGCCTCTGGACCAGTCAGTAAAAAAGTATTAAATTTGGTCTTGGATCTTAATTTCACAATATACAACCATTTGATCCTTCAAGGTGACAAATTAGGGCTTCCAAAATGTCACTAATTCATCCATCCAAGATCATGGGTGCTCGATTACAATTCAATCTTTACCCTGTCCAGGCTCACCTACTCCTAGCAGTCAGCCATAAGGCTTCACTCCAAGCCTAGGAATTCAATTGAAGGAGAAATAAAATAAACTAAAACAATATGTACATACCCTAACCCATCATCCCACATGGTTTCAGCCATTTTCAACTGTGGATGCTTAGGTTAGAGCCATTTTTGCTCCTACAACTCTGCAAATTGAACTTGCAGACACAGTGGCCTAAACTTTAACATAAATACACACTAACTTAACTTGAAAGAAAAATACTATATGAAAAGGAAATATGATTCAAAGCACTACACCCCCATGGGGTATGATCACCTAATCTAATCCGTACACAGTCGTACAATATGTAGAAAACACTGAGAATTATAGTAAAATACAGAGGGCCATCCGTACAGAATGTTTTCAAAAGTAATATGCAATCAAAAAATCCATTAACCATCTAAAAATAATCAAAACATGCTAAAATACCTGAGCATGGGTGTTTACAACAGATCAAACTTCCATTTGCAACTTTTTACAAAAGTTGTAAAATTTGCTCGAGCAACTTTTGAAAGTTGCTAGCAAATTTTTAGCACTTTTTGCTCTTTAACTATAATAGTCAAATCGATGGCTATTTTCCACTCCTATGACCATAGTTAGGATACTTATGGTCCTAGAAGACTCTAAAACCACAAGCTACTCAAAAATAGTAACTTTGACCATTCTAAGCCAAAATGGCCATATTGTCACCTAGGAGCACTTTTGGCTCTTTGCGAACATGTGAACAAGTTGAGATCCCAAAACCTAATGGATCTTATTCAAACCCAAACTAAGACTCCTAAAACAACCCTAAACACACAAAAAACATCAAAAAGGGAGGTGCTCTGCACCAATTAGTAAGCGTGGTAAAGACAAATTGTTTGATATAAAGTTGAGTGTTTGTAGAGAGCTACAAGAAATTGCATAAATTAGTGAGTTAAGTTTTTTTATTATTATTCAAAGGTTGGATGTGTTTAGTGCCTCATAAATGTGTTTGAAAGAAGTAAAGATGAGCTTAACAAGGTAGCAAAAGAAAAGAAGGAGAAGGATGTAGACATTGATATGAAAAAGAAAGTTGTATAAGAGTAGATGATACACCTTTTTTATTGATGTCAAAGGGGTAGAGAAGCATATGTGAAAAAAAAATAGAGACCATGATATTATCATAAATTAGAGTTTGTATATCAGAAGTGGGGATCATAATATTTACATAGAAGGAGACAGAAGAGAACATAATAAAGAGAATATCAGATGAGAGAAGAAATTTAATATATACTTTCACATAAGAAAGACGCTTTTGTCAAGAAGGGTGGTGTACATCCAAGGGGGGATTTGATGGAGAAAAGTATATATAATCTTATTGAAACCAAGCAGAGCATGTTCCTAGGGGGAGAAGGGATAGATTAGAGGTGATGAAGTAGTGAATAGTTAGAGTTACTCTGAAATATGATGATGTATTGTGGATATTGTTGGTAATAATGTTGGTTTCTTATTGCACTACTATGATTTATTGGTTTTCCCATCACATGTTTCCATCAATGCCAAAGGGGGATATTGTTGGAAATTTGAATAATTTTTCATTGATGTCAATATGTCTACTATGATTTTTTTGATATCTACTATGTTTTTTGGATATCTAGTGTGAAGATCATATGGTTTTGATATATGTTATGAAGTTTGGTTGACAAATATCTAGTTTTGCCAGTAACACAGAATGTTCAACTGACTGGTGGCAGAAGGTTACTCAAGAAGAGGATTCATGTACCTCATTGGATTATGTAGAGGTTGTCTACATACTTCATGTAAATTTTGAGTTGCTGACATGATGATGTGATCAAGTTATGGTGTCATGGATGAAAACTGGTTATTTTGCTAATTTCTAGTGTTACAAAGTTACAAAGTTGCAGAGATTTCTTTTGTGTGTGTATTGTAGATGAGAACTTTAGTTCCACATATGGGACTATGTTAAGGATATATAAATATATCTACCATTCAAAGGGTTTTTTATTCTAATTATTTGCAAGGTAGTTACTGTTGAAGACAATTATTCAATTGTGTATTGTCATTGATGTATACACAAATGTAGTGTGTTGGAAATATGGATGGAGTAACTGAGAGGGGAGGGGTGAATCAGTTACCACAAAAATAAATCCACAAGTCCCTTAGATGTCTTCAATATATATTACTGTTACTCGGTAAATTAACCTTTTATTGTTCATTAAACATTCACAGTTATTGACATGCATAAAACAAATAACATGAACACAAGTAACACCAGATATAACNTGGAAACCCAATTTGGGAAAACCACCAATGTAACTAGTTACTGATTTTCACTCTTCTGAAGTGAGCCCTGTTAGGAGCCAACCCTGTTAAAGGTTACAAAACACACTGTTAGGTGTGACCCTGTTAGATGATTTAAACACCCTGTGAGGAGTGGCCTTGTGAGAGGTCTTTAGAACAATTCAACTGAATTGCCACCTTGTTAGAGGATTTACAAAATGGTTGTTAGACCAACTCTG
>MU223920.1:272086-344286 GCA_018584345.1 Thuja plicata | reverse complement strand
CCCCAAGCTTAACAAAGACAACTTTGTTGCATGGAAAGAGTTGATGAGGCTACATCTATCTACTATTGGAGATACTAGTTTAAAATTCTTGGACCAAAAATATGTGGAACCACCGAGACCTATGTTTGTGGATCAGATGGTGGACATGAAGAATCATAACATAATGATGATTGATATAGCTTCTTCACTCAGCTATTCAGAATTTGATGAAGTTAAGGACTGCCATACTACCTATTATATGTGGAAGAAACTGCATGATTTCCATGGAGGAGATGAATATAAAGATAGCCAAAGAAAAAATTCTCAGAGGTCAGCTTGATCAGATGAAAATGAAAGAAGGAGAAGATATTGCAAAATACAGTGAAAAAATCAAGAAAAGTGTCAGTGCCATCAGAGCTACCGGTGGAACAATTGAAGACAAAACAGTGGTTAATAAGGTATTGAGATCTTTTCTTCCTATCTATGCAATTAGACTTTCAGCTATTCAAGAGATGAGATGTAGTAATGATATAACTCTAGATGCATTGGTTGGAAGGCTTATAGCTTTTGAGTTAGATAATTTTGACAATTATTCTCCTAATCCTAGCAATTTTGAGTCTGCATTCAAAGCTAAATTAAACCTTGGTAATATGGATAGAAACTCAAAAGTAAAATAGATTGACAATTATACTGATGATGAAGATCTAGAAATCATTGAAGCACTACTTGAAAAGAGAGATCCCAAAGGAAAAGGACAATACAAGGGAAGAATACCATTGATTTTATTTTCATGTGATGAGGTTGGTCACATTGTTGCTAAGTGTCCAAACAAAGAAGACAAAGGTGGGAGAAAGTTCAACAAGTACAAAGGAAAGAAATATTTCAAAAGTTACAAAAGCTATAAGGACAAAGGTAAGAAATCTTGTTATATTGCAAAGTATTCTAATAGTGATGAAGATGGAGATGAAATGGTTTACATTGTTATTAAGGACAAATCAGACAATGAAGAAAATGAAAAGACTGCACTTTTCTCTCATATTAGTAAAAATGACACTTGGATAATCGATAATGGTTGTTCTCACCACATGACTGGTGATAAAACTCATTTGAACATCTTGAGCACTATGATGGTGGGAGCGTCAATTTTGGGAATTATGAACCTTGCTATGTGAAAGGTAAAGGTTGTATTTCTCTAACTAAAGGAATCAAATGTGATAATGTTTATTGGGTTGAAGGACTAAGACATAATCTACTAAGTGTGGCACAACTTAATAAAATTGTTTCAAGGTAGAATTCATGAATGGTAAGGCTAAGCTCCTGGATGGTAAGGGAAACCTAGTTGGAACTGGCAGGCAAACAAAAGGTAATCTATTCTATCTTGATCTCACTGAAATTTCATGTTTTATTGCACAAGTAGAAGAAAGTTGGTTATGGCATAAAATATTGTGTCATGTGAATTTTTATAACCTGGTCAACATAAGCAAGAACAAAAGAGTAAGAGGTATTCCTATTTTGAAGAAACCTGAATTGGCAATATGAAAACAATGTCAAATTGGGAAGATGGGCAAAACTAGTTTGAAGAGCAAAAATTAAAATACTGAAGAAGTCTTGGAGTTAGTGCATACTGATCTAGGTGGACCAATTCGAACAACAAGTTACACTGGAGAGAATTATTTCATTCTATTTGTTGATGACCATTCCAGAATGATGATTGTTATGTTTCTCAAAGAAAAATCAGAATCTTTTCCAGAATTTTAAGTGGTACATTGCCAAAGTTGAGAAGGAAATAGGAAAGAAACTAAAATGCCTAAGATCCAAAAGAAGAGGTGAATTAATTTCTAATGAGTTCAATTAATTCTACAATGAAAGAGGAAATAAGAGATAAGTATATGCCCCAGGTACACCACAACAAAATGGGATAGTAGAAAGAAGAAACAAATCTATTATGGACTGTGCAACAATCTTGATGATTGAAAACAATGTTGCAACCAAATACTGGAAGGAAGCTAGCAACACTACAATTCACAACTTGAATAGAGTTCAACTGAAGAAAGGTATTGAGAAGACACCTTTTGAATTATGGTATGGCTATAAACCCAATGTTCATTATTTAAAAGTATTTGGAAGTAAATGTTACATATTGAAGGAAGCAAGAAATAGAAAATTTGATATAAAAGTGATGAAGGTATATTCCTAGGCTACTCCTATAAAAGCAAAGCATATAAATGTTTGAATCTTTCTACTCATAAAGTCATAGAAAGTGTACATGTAAAGATTGATGATTTTGCAGAGAGAAGTGAAGAACAAAGTAGTAAAGAGCGTGAGGACTACAAAAAATTTGTGTATTATGAACCTGATACTATACCTAAGACATAGGCAATGGTGATTGGACAAAAACCATGTCAACCTCTAAATTCATTAGCACAAACCTTGTTGCAACCTATGCAACCCAAGCTACTAACTATTGAAACTGATTCACAAATAGAGTGAACCGAGTCTTAGACGGAAGAAACTGAGTCATGAATAGAGGCACCTAAGTTTCAAACAGAGGCACTCGAGTCTAAGACAGTGGAACCTGAGTCATAGTTGGAAGAGCATAACAGAATGTTTGAGCATGGTGAACCAAGTGGAGAAAGCCCAGAATCAAAGAGGAAGGAATATGTACTTTCCAAATATGTCATAAGGCATCATGCACTTGAGCAAATAATTGGAGATCAGACTGAAGGTATAATGACAAGGAACAAACTTAAAGGTACAAGTTTGCTTAGTGAAATTGAACCTAGATCCTAAAGATGCATTGAAAGATGAAAGTTGGATTGAAGCCATGAATGAAGAGATTGAGAAGATAGAAAAGAACAAAACCTACTCTTGTACCTAGACCAAAAGACAAGAATGTGATTGGTACTAAGTGGGTTTTTAGAAACAAGATGAATGAAAAAGATGAAGTTTCTAGAAACAAGGCAAGACTATGATGACATGTAACTAATTGAATGTTTGAAGATGTTAAGTTGATCACCAAAATACAGAAATATAATGCAAGACATTAAATGAGTTAATGGATTGTATTGTCATTGATGTCAACTTGACATAATCTAATTGGTTATAATCAAAGTGTCAAAGACTTCAGAGAATCAGAGAGATAAATATTATACCTTTAGTAATGAATAAAAGACAAGCATTCACAATATGACTTCAAACACTGACGATCAGTGGACACCGACGTAAAGAGATCACCAAAAGTCAAGTCATAGTGATGCCTGAGCAAGAACACCGATGAGCATTATTGACGAGAACAATCACGAGCATAACCAACGGCCATAAACATAGTGTAAACCAACGGAGAAGCCCGAGGTGAACTAGAGTGTTGACTGACGCTATCAAATAGTTAAACACCAAAATTAAATTGAGTTCAAAAATGACAATATATCTACCTGGAAGAGCTAAATATAGACTTAACTAGTAGTTATCTTTGTTTTCATTGAGAAGATAAAGTCAGAGATAAGTAATGGATTTAAAGTTGTTTTGTCCAGTTGGCAAGAAGATCTCAGCGAGATAAAACAAGATTTTTTCTTTAAATCTAATTGGTGAGAATTGTGGATCACACCAAGATCAAGAAGATCAAGAACCTAACAATGGTGATATCATGTCTATAAAAGAGACAACTCAATTCATTATGAATTGGTGTGGTGGAGAGTAAATTAAAAAGAGGATGTTGAAGAAAAACTGATGAAAAGCAACTTCATACAGCCCTGATCAACAAGCTGAGGAAAGAGATAAAGTTTTCTGCAAACACCAAGTAATAAAGCACAACACCACCAAGAAGAATCAAAGTGGAGAAAAGGTATAAACCGAGATATATTGATCAAAATATTTTATGAGATTACAATAGATCTAAAAATCTACAGGTATAAGTTGTATATGTGAATAGATCATACTGTTTCAGTTTAAACATTGATTCAGAAAGTCTCTTAACTGAGCGAGATTTAAAGATCCTTTCTATATTGAGATACATCCCAAGGAGTATCAAAAAGTGTGATCATGAAGATAGCATGAGATGCCAGATTCCTATTGACAGGCCAAGTGAGTGTTTGATCAAGGAAGGTAGCATAGAGATGCTCGATATCAAGTGAAAGAATAAAATTTTAAATCCTCTAACAAGGTCATACCCAACAGTGTATTTGTAACCTTTAACACAGTTGTCTCTTCACCGAGTTCACTTTAGAAGAGTGAAAATTTTGGGTTACCGGTCCCAAGTAGTTTTTACCTTAATAGGGTTTTCACGTTAAAAATCCATGTGTCAATGTGTTTATGAGTCAATACTTTAGTGTTTTGCATTACACTTAACTTAATTGGATTGATTGGTATACTCTAGATAATTTACTGCGTTTCGGTAAATTATCATACTACTTTTTGGTAAACATATAGTAGAAGGTTTTACAAAGCATTCTAAGGAGTAGTAATTTGATAAAAGTATTTGGAGGCATTCATCTTATAGGATTGAAGATAACTAGAGGTAGAATATTGTGGTACTAAGTTTTAAGGGTTGATTATTGGAATATTTTTGAGGCCACTGATTCACCCCCCCCCCCCCCCCCCCCCCACTCTCCCAGTTATTACTAGCAATTGGTATCAGAGCTTGTGTGCTTAGAAAGGGAGTTTAACAGCTCAAGCAAAAGATCACAAGATGAACAGACGAGATGTGCCCAAGTTGAATAAAGAAAACTTTGCATCATGGAAAAGTAGAATAAGACTCCACTCTCAGGTATTGGAAATGATATTGTTCAATACTTAGATACTGAATATGTGTTGCATATAGGACCTCATACTCTTGAGAAATTAAGAGTTAAGTATGAGCATAATTTCATGATAATAGAACTTGTATCATCACTCTCCGATGCTGAGTTTGAAGATGTCAAAACCTGCACCTCTACAAAGAAAATATGGGATAAGTTGAAGCTTATACATGGAGGAGATGCCAATGTACTAAGAGCAAAGGCAAAAAGCCTAAGAGGGAGGTTTGATGACCTAAGAATGAAGGAAGGAAAAAAAATCAATCAATATAGCTACAGAATAAAAGAGGTAGTAAATGATATCCAAGGAGTTGGAGGTACAATTGAAGAGGAGACAGTGGTAATCAAAATCTTAAGAACCTTATTGCATGTTTATGCTATTAAAATTTCTTCTATTCAAGAAATGAGAGCAGCTGCAAACAATACAGTTACTCTAGATAGTTTGATTGGTAGACTAATTTCATTTGAGATGAATAACTTTGATAATATTGTCTTACCATCTATAGAATCGACATTCAAATCTTCTCTTAAGATAAGTAACTCAAGTCATAGACATGATGTTAGAAATGATAGTGACAGTGATAATGAGAATCAAGGACTTGATGAAATTGAAGCACTTATGGCCAAAAGATTGTAGAGAGGAAAAGGTAGATATACAAAGGTAAGTTACCACTTGTATGTTTCAATTGTAAAGAGGTTAGACACTTTGCTACAAGATGCCCAAACTGAAGAAAAGATGATAGAGGAAATGATAGATCATATGAGAAGTTTTATAAAAGTGATAATAAAGATTACCGAAGCAAGCGACAATCTAAAAAAAGAGACACCTGAGACACAAGGACAAAGGGAAGAAAGCTTGTTACCTAGCTGAGAACAGAGCTAATGATACCGACACCAAATTAGAAGAAGACATCGAGATGGTATTTGTAGCCATGAAGGATGATTTAGATGAAGATGAAGAAAGGTATGTAGAAACTGCACTCATATCTAAAGTTAGTAAAAATGATGTCTAGATCATAGATAGTGGTTGCACTCACCATATGACCGATGATAAACAAAAGTTTGAGACTTTTGAATACTATAGTGGTGGTTCAGTGAGAATGGGAAATGATACACCTTGTCTAGTTGAAGGTAAAGGAGCCATAATGTTGAATAACTTGATTAAATGTGAAAATTCTTAATGGGTTAAAGGATAGAATTACAATTTGTTAAGTGTTTCTTAGTTGAACAATTTAGGTCACAACTTAGCATTTGAAAATAAGAAGGCAAAGATCTTCAATGAATCAGGAAGGTTGATTGGTACTAGTGAGTACACAAAAGGTAACCTTTTCTATCTTGATGACACTAACACCACTTGTTTCATGGTTAGAAATGGAGACATATAGTTGTGGCACAAAAGATTCTATCATGTGAACTTTGAAAACATGATAAAGATAAGAAACAAAAGGAATCTCAAAGGCTTACTGAGCATGACTAAGCCTGAGCATATCATGTGCAAGAATTTTCAAAAAGGTAAGATGACAAAGTCTAGTTTCAAGAGCAAAACCCATACATCTACTACAATTCTAGAATTAGTCCATACAGATCTATGTGGACCCATAAGAACAAAGAGATACTATGCAGATAGGTATTTTATTCTCTTTGTTGATGATTATTCTATAATTATGATAGTCATGTTTTTAAAAGATAAATCATAATCATTTAAGATGTTTAAATGGTATAAAGCAATGGTAGAAAAACAAAGTGAAAATAAATTGAAATGCTTAAGGTCAGATAGAGGAGGGGAATTTACTTTAGAAGAATTCACTAACTATTGCAATGAGCATGGAATTATAAGACAGGTTTCTGCACAGAGAACACCATAGAAAAATGGAATTGTTGAAAGGAGAAACATATCAATTGATGACTGTGCAAGAACATTGATGATTGAGAAAAGCATCACTCAAAATTTCTAGAGGGAAGCTATCAGTACTGATGTCTACACATTAAACAAAGTACAATTGAAGACAAACACAATGAAGACACCCTATGAGCTTTGGTATGGTCACACACCCAATATAAGTTACTTCATAATCTTTGGTAGTCAATGTTATATATTGAAAGATGATAGAAATAGAAAAATTGACTGCAAAAGTGAAGAAGGTATCTTCCTAGGGTATTTAACCAAAAGCAAGGCTTATAAATGTCTTAACAAGTCATCTAACAAAATCAATGAAAGTGCAAATGTGAAAATAGATGAATTTGAAGAAAAGAATGATAAGGAAATAAAAAAGGAACCGAAAGACTACAACAAGTTTTTTTTATACAAAACCTGACACTCTACCCGAGCAACAGTGTGTCACTCTTGAGAATCAGAACATTGCACCCGAGCATTAGGCTACAATTACTGATAATCAGGATAATCCTCAAGATGATGTTCTGAACAATGGAGATGAGAATGAAGGTGAAGAAGATGATTAGAATGATGAACATGGAGCTGATCCAAAAATTTCCAAGTATGTCAGAAGACATCATCCACATAATCAAATCATAGGAGATAAAAAGGTTGGAACAAGAACAAGAAGTAAGTCACTTAACACCAGATGTTTAATTTGTGATTTTGAGCCTAAATCTATTAAAAATTCACTTTAGAATGAAGAATGTGTCAGTGCTATGAATGAGGAAATAGAACAGATTGAGAAGAACAATACATGGACAGTAGTACCGAGACCAGATGACAAGAATGTCATCGGTACCAAATGGATATTCTGAAACAAGCTGAATGAGAATGGAGAAGTCACTAGAAAAAAAAAATATTAGTATGCAAGGGATATGCACAAGAAGAAGGTATTGATTTCGGAGAAACCTTTGCACCCATTGCTAGACTAGGAGTTAGAATCTTACTTGCTTATGTTGCATTTAAAAGATTCAAGGTATATCAAATGGATGTCAAATCTGCATTCCTAAATGGAATACTAGAAGAAGAGGTATACATTGAAGAACCAAAAGGGTTTGTTGATCCAAACAAGAGAAACATGGTATGTAGACTACATAAAGCCTTGTATGGATTGAAACAAGCACCGAGAACCTGGTATGAAAGACTTCACTCATATCTCATTAGCATAAAATTTGTTAGAACAAGTGAAAATAGCAATCTGTACTTAAAAGAAGATACCGATGGTAACATTCTAATTGCTGAAATTTTTTTTGATGATATCATTTTGGAGGGAATGAATTGTTATGCAAATCCTTTGCTAATGAAATGAGAAACGAATTCAAAATGTCTATGTTTGGGGAGATCAAATTCTTTCTTGGTCTACAGGTTATTCAACAAGATGTAGGTATATACATCACTCAGTCTAAATAAATCAAGGAAGTGTTGAATATATTCAAGATGGAAGATTCCAAACCAGTTGGAACACCTATGGCTACTAGATGTAAGCTAACAAAAGAAGAAAAATCCAATGAGGTAAATTAGACCTTATATAGATCAATGATTGGAAAACTGATGTATGTTGTTCACACTAGACCAGATATAGCACACGTAGTTGGAATTGTTGCAAGATTCTCTGATAATCTCAAAGAATCACATATGACTGCTGTCAAGAGAATTCTGAGATATCTGAAGAATACCAAGGACTATGGCTTATGATACAAAAGAGAAGGAAAATTTGAGCTACAAGTCTATATAGATATTGATTGGGCTGGAAACATTGATGACCAAAAGAGAACAACTGGAGGAGCATTCTTCATGGGTGACTAACTTGTCACATGGATAAGCGAGAAACAAGGATGCATCTCACAGTCAACTGCGAAATCAGAGTATGTGGCTTCTGTTGCAAATTTTTCTAATATTGCATGGATCAAACAATTGCTGGAAGGTATGAATATGAAGATCCTTGAACCAGTAATTATCTACTATGATAACACCAGTGCAATTAACATTTCTAAGAATCCAGTCATGCATGTTAAGACTAAACATATTGCTATCAAGTATCACTATCTAAGAGAACAAGTACAAGCAAAGGAAGTGACATTGTAATATGCTCAATCAAAGGAACAGTTAGCTGACATATTCACCAAGCCATTACTGAAGGATACTTTTGAGTACCTGAGATAGAGACTAGGGGTTCAACCCTTGTCTATCAGTCAGTAATCTGAATAGGAGGTTGCATCAACCTATACTAAATCTAAAGATCAATCATGTTGATGCAAAAAATGAGATGAATAGCAATAGATACATCTGTACATTGCAAGGTACATATTTGCACTGAAAACCAGAGACATTGTATTGCTGATGGATAGGGAAATTCAAGGAATATATTATGCAAAGGGATGATACATGATATAGATGATAAAACAAGGAGAAGTATTTTTATTTGGCATTGTTGTCAAAGAGAGAGATTATCTCATTATCATACAAAGGAAGAGAATTATCTCATTATCATTAGGAAGAGGTTTGCCTTATCATACAAAGGGAGAGATGATCTCATTATCAAAAGGAGAGATGATTCCATATCACATAAAGAAGAGATATGATAAAGGGAGAGATTATATCATTATCCATGAAGAGAAGTTCCCGAGAATCAAAAGGAAGATTTAATCAATATTTTAAGGGATAGAAATTGATTACATATGAAATATCCATCTAAGGGAGAGAAGTAAAAAAGGGAGAGAGTTAAGACAAAGAGAAAGATTGTTGTCAAAGGAAAAAGAGATTATCAAGAAGAGGAACAGTCAAGGCAGAACACATATCAGAACAAAGATATCAGATGATACATCTATCCAGAGAAGGGATTGAAGATTGAAGACAACCACTCTGCATGAAACAAATCTAAGCTATTTTTGAGCTTACCGAGAGCCAAACATTTGTAATAGTTACATTAGGAAAGCTTGATGAAACTGTATATTTCATATTGTATTAGTGATAGTATAGTATGATAATATAGTATGTTTCCATCAATGCCAAAGGGAGAGATTGATGACATGTAACTAATTGAATGTTTGAAGATGTTAAGTTGATCACCAAAATACAAAAAGATAATGCAAGACATTAAATCAATTAATGGATTGTATTTTCATTGATGTCAACTTGATATAATCTAATCGGTTATAATCAAAGTGTCAAATTCTTTAGAGAATTAGAGAGATAAATATTATGCTTTCAGTAATTCATAAAAGAAAAGAATTCACAATATGACTTCAAACACCGACAGTCAGTGGACACCAGCAGACAGAGATCACCAAAAGTCAAGTCATAGTGATGCCTGAGAAAGAACACCAACAAGAATTACCGATGAGAAAAATCACGAGCATAACCGGCGGCTAGAAACATAGTGTAAACTGATGGAGAAGCCCGAGGTGAATTGGAGTGTTGACTGACGCTATCAAAGAGTTAAACACCAAAATTAACTTGAGTTCAGAAATGAAAAAATATCTAGCTGGCAGAGCTAAATATAGACTTAACTATTAGTTATCTTTGTTTTCATCGACAAGATAAATCCAAAGATAAGTAACGGATTTAAAGTTGTTTTGTCTAGTTGACAAGAATATCTCAATGAGATAAAATAGGATTTTTTCTTTAAATCTAATTGGAAAGAATTGTGGATCACGCCAAGATCAAGAAGATCAAGAACCTAACAATGATGATATCATGTCTATAAAAGAGACAACTCAATTCATTATGAATTGGTGTGGTGGGGAGTAAATGAAAAGAGGATGTTGAAGAGCAACTTCATACAGTCCTTATCAACAAGCTGAGGAAAGAGCTAAAGTTTTTTGTGGACACTGAGCAACAGAGCACAACATCACCAAGAAGAATCAATGTGGAGCAAAGGTATAAATTGATATATAATGATCAGAATAGTTTATGAGATTACAATAGATCTGAAAATATACAAGTATAAGTTGTATATGTTAACAGATCATACTATTTTAGTTTAACCATTGATTCAGAGAGTCTCTTAACCGAGTGAGATTTAAATATTCTTTCTATATTGAGATACATCCCAAGGAGTATCAAAAAGTTTGATCACGAAGATAGCATGAGATTCCAGATACCTATTGACAGGACAAGTGAGTGTTTGATCAAGGAAGGTAGCATAGGGATGCCCGATATCAAGTGACAAAATAAAATTTTAAATCCTCTGACAAGGTCACACATAATAGTGTTTGTAACCTTTAAGAGGGTTGTCTCTTCACTGATCTCACTTCAGAAGAGTGAAAATTTTGGGTTACCGGTCCCAAGTGGTTTTTCCCTTAACAGGGTTGTTGTGTTAAAAATCCATGTGTCAATGTGTTTATGAGTCATTAATTTAGGGTTTTGCATTACACTTAACTTAATTAGATTGATTGGTATACTCTAGATAATTTATTGTCTTTCAGTAAATTAATAGACTGCTTTTTAGTAAACATACAGTAGAAGGTTTTACAAAGCATTCCGAGGAGTAGTAATTTGATAAAAGTATTTGGAAGCATTCATCTTATAGGATGAAGATAACTATAGGTAGAATATTGTGGTACTAAGTTTTAAGGGTTGATTATTGGAATATTTTTGAGGCCACTAATTCACCCCCCTCCCTCTCAGTTATTACTAATAGACTAGTGTGTAAAGGATATGCTCAAGAAGAGGGTATTGATTATGGAGAAACTTTTTCTCCTGTTGCAAGAATTGAAGGAGTCATAACTCTTCTGGCATATGCGGCACACAAAGGATTCAAGGTATACCAAATGGATGTAAAATCTACATTCTTGAATGGAATTCTAGAAGAGGAAGTCTTTATTGACCAACGTGAAGGTTTTGTTGATCCTAACAAAAGGAATATGGTTTTAAAATTGCACAAAGCCTTGTATGAACTGAAGCAAGCTCCTAGACCTTGGTATGAAAGATTGCATGGTTACCTAGTAAGTATTGGATTCCAGAGAACTAATGACAATAGTAGATTGTACATCAAAGAAGGACCTCAGAGAAAGATACTATTAGCATAGATATTTATTGATGATATACTATTCACTAGACATGATGATTTATGCAAAGCATTCTCTAAAGCTATGAGTAAAGAATTTGAGATTTCTATGTTCTGAGAAATCAAATTCTTTGTTGGTTTACAAGTTCATCAGATGAAGGATGGTATCTACATTACTCAGTCTAAATACATCAAAGAGATATAGAAGAAATTTAGAATGGAAGATTTCAAACCAGTTGGGACACCTATGTCTACTAGACATAAGTTATCTAAGGATGATGACTCAAAGGAGGTAAATTAGACTACCTACAAATCCATGATTGGTAAACTTCAATATGTTGTTCACACTAGGCCTGATATTGTATTAGGAGTTGGTATTGTTGCAAGGTTTTCAACTAATCCTAGAGAGAATCATTTGATGGCTATCAAACGGATTCTGAGATATCTTAAGGAAACTGAAGATTATGGATTATGTTATAAGGAAGGAGGAAATTTTGATTTGAATACTTTTACTAATGTTGATTGGGCAGGTAGTGTTGATGAAAGAAAGAGCACCAATGGTGGAGCATTCTTTCTTGGAAAGAGGTTAGTCTCTTGGACCATAAAGAAACATAATTGCATTTCCCAGTCTATAGCAGAGGCAGAGTATGTTGCTGCAGTAGTGAATTGTTCAAATATTATATGGTTCAAACAAGTGTTGTCAGGTATGAAGGAGGAAATCAAAGAACCAACCATTATCTACTGTGACAACACTAGTGCTATTAACATTTCAAAGAACCATGTGATGCATACTAATACTAAGAATATTGCAATAAAATATCATTTCTTGAGAGAATTGGTTCAGGACAAGGAAGTAAGGTTAGAATATGTGAATACTAAAGAACAAATTGCATACATATTCACAAAACCTTTACCTAAGGATGCATTCTTGTATCTTAGAGGAAAGCTAGGGGTGATTCCCCTAACTGAGTCTCACTAATGGACAGATTAGTGTTGCATCAGCCTATCTATAGAAAAGATCTAACATGTTGATGCATATTATTAGAGCTTATTGCATATGAATCAATACATCAGGTACACTACAATTTCATTGGATAGAGTATTTGGCATTTGG
The DNA here is from genome assembly GCA_018584345.1 of Thuja plicata. NCBI lineage: Eukaryota > Viridiplantae > Streptophyta > Pinopsida > Cupressales > Cupressaceae > Thuja > Thuja plicata. The sequence continues at coordinate 331,459 of MU223920.1, read as the reverse complement.
ATGTCAAAGAGGGAGATATTATTCATGTCATGCCAAAGAAATTATTAAATGAAAAGATTATGGATGACAGAGGGAGAAATTTTATCAGAAACAAAGATTGATGTAAGAGGGAGAAATCTATATTTCAATGATTGTTGAAGACAAAGGGAGTTTTTTGGATGAAAATTAGAATGAATCGAAGGACATAAATAAAATCTTATTCTTGTTTCTGTTGCTCTAAAATTATTTATATTATGACATGTTGTGTTGCCATCAATGCCAAAGAGGGAGATTGTTGAAGAAAATTATTCAATTGTGTATTGTCATTGATGTATATACAAATGTAGTGAAATTACACAAATGTCTATACCTAACCAAGCACAGTTAGTGTTTGCCAAGTTCTCTCAAGAATTGAAGAAGACTCCAATATCAGCCAAAGTGATTTTTAGTACTAACCGAGTTCACTCGGGCATTTTAGTAACGATTGGGCATTGAAGGATTACAGTGTTAACTGAGTTATACATTTAGTGACAGCCGGCTAACAGCAGTTTACACTTTATGCTTAATTGGTTATATGCAGCCAACAGACTTAAGTTTTATTATTTATTTGGAAGGTTTTTCAAGCTGACTTGACTAGGCCTATCATATATATACTAGGTCAAGTTTGGATTGAATATGTAGAAATAAGAAGAAGTGGAAGAGTTTTTTTATATGAAGAGAGAAGGCAAAATACGATGGAATTCTGATTAAGGATAGAACATCCAGACCGAGCTGCAATAGAATATTTGATCAATGAGGATCCAGTTTAAAGCTAGAGTAGAGATTTGAATCAACAAAGATAGTTGCTTCTTCAAACAGGTCAATCCATTGTTACTCTCTAAGAATTGTAGCAGTGATCCAAATCTCTTTACAAAGTAGACTTAACAGTCTTTCATAAATCCTCTCACAAGGTGGAATTTCTACATTGAAGTGTTTGAAGACCTCTAATAATGCCACTCCTAACAGGGTGATTAAATCCTCTAACAGGGTCACACCTAACAGTATGTTTTGTAACCTTTAACAGGGTTAGCTCCTAACAGGGCTCACTTTAGAAGAGTGAAAAATAGTAACTAGTTGCAATTGGTGGTTTTCCCAAATTGGGTTTCCATATTAAATCTTGATGTCATCTCTGTACATGTTATTTATTTTATGCTTTATGTTTTTGTACTTAATCACTAAAGGATAATCATAGTTAATATATTAAGATTTCTTTGTTAACCGAGTAACAACAGAATATCTTTGTTAACTGAGTAACAGTGATAAGTTTGATTAAGACATCTAAGGGACTTGGATTTGTTTTTTGTGGTAACTAATTCACCCCTCACCTCTTAGTTACTCAACCCATTTCCAACAAGTTACAATTATTTTAGTGGAGGATGACAGTGTTCTTGAAATTTTATCATAAGATGGTGGTAGATTTGATGGGTGTAATGGATTTGCTTATTTTATTGAGCTTAATAATGCCTTAGGATGATCTAGGATTACATGTATGATAAGTTGGCAGTTTACATTGATCAAGGTGACCAAGTTCAATGAATCTAAGTTATGTTTTTGTGATCTTAGACGACATGTTAAGGAAAGATTATAAAATGATTTATAAGAGATTGGTAAAATAATTTAGCGTTATGATCATGATCTCAAGATGTTATTGATGGATCTAAGGGATGTTTGGAAAGCATGAAGAGATTCTTATCGTTAATTTTGGTATTGGGAAAAGGATGAATAGGGATTAGGTTTTATTGACCTGGTTCAAGATCAATATGGTGAATTAGGGTTTGATTGGTATGTTGTAAGTATGTGCTAGTATTTTTGAGATCATAGAAGCATGTGTATGCTAGTGAAGCATTTTTATAGATCTAATGAAGGTTGAATTAATTTTTTGTGGTGTGGAAAACAAAATTTCAACAAGGGATGTGACTATACTGAAAAGGAACTAAGGCATAGTAAGATATTACTATACAATTCACAAATTATCATATTGGTGTCTGAAAAGTGTTTGTAAGTTAGTGAGACTTCTTGATTTTAATTGTGAGTTAGTGTGACTTCCTTAGGGTGGGTGCCCAAGGCAAATTGATTAGTGAACTCGAGGCAGTATGCCTGAATGCAAGTGCATTTCTCATATTGTAATAAGTTATACTTCTAACAAGGTATATTCTTATTGTGGGTATCAACCCATCGTGGTTTTCACCCTAGTTTGGGTTTCCACGATAAAAATATTTATGTTAAGTGGTGTTGATGTTTTTTATTTGTATTTACATGCTTTACATTTTTCAAATCAATAATAATAATTGATGTGATCAAGGGTTGTGTGCTTGAAGGGTTTTAAAGTTTAAGTATTTTGGTAGAAACTGATTCACCCCCCCCTCTCAATTACTTGCTTCCTATTTCCTACAAAGATGAAATCACATTGTATGTTGATCTTCTCTGTATGACATATGATCATCCTACATAGGTAAACTTATTTATAATTTACAATGTAATATCAATAATTAGAATATATATACATATTAAGTTCCATAACATGTGGATTTTTTTGTGAACAGAGGAGGGTTGATCGTATGGCATCTACAATTGTGGACCCGAGGGAGCATCATCATTTTACCTCCACACCAACATATGTCATCGCACTATTTACATTATGCACATTGATCTATACATTTAAGTACATTTAAAATAAATAATTAAAACTCAAATTTAAGAACATGTTCGATATTTGTTTCTGCAGTTGTAAGGTATTTCATTTGCTAAGGTTGGATATTCTTTTCTATCTTGGCCATAAGTCACAGAGGCTCAGCCTCACATACCCGTAGTATATTTTTCATCCATAATTATTTTTCATCCACATATTAAGTTCCATAACATGTGGATTTTTTGGTGAACACAGGAGGGTTGATTGTATAGCATCTACAACTGTGGACCCGAGGGACCATCATCATTTTACCTCCACACCAAGATATGTCAGGGCACTATTTACATTATGGCACATTGATCTATACATTTAAGTACATTTAAAATAAATTATTAAAACTCAAATTTAAGAACATGTTCGATATTTGTTTCTGCAGTTGTAAGGTATTTCATTTGCTAAGGTTGGATATTCTTTGCTATCTTGGACATAAGTCACGGAGGCTCAGCCTCACATACTCGTAGTATATTTTTCATCCATAAATTTTAAGTGTTTATATACTTACTAATTTATGTACAACTTTGACTCATGCTTTGATTCATGTTTATTTATTACAATTGTAGGGTAGTGGACTGTCTGAGGATGCCTCACATCTACGTCCTAACCCATCACCCACTTTGGTTGCACGTTTCACACCCATAGTATGATTTTCTTCCATAATTCTTAAGTGTTTATATACTTTAGAATTTATGTACAATATTTGATTCATTCTTTATATATGTTTTTCAGGTTGACACCACCATTAATCTTGGTATGGCTACTGGGTTGAGCCAAATGCAGTCGTCCACATTTTTGTTTGAGGTCACTGATTAAAATTAAACTTGAAATGTCTATTTTGTAGGCCTTTTATAGGGATTATCAAAATTGACCCACGTGATCATACTCAATATTTTAAAAAAATTGTATAGGAGTTGATTGATTGTACTTTTGTTGTCAACGATAGTGGATCTTCACATCCCATAGAGGGCATAACTCACCATGCTCACACGCCAAAATTTTAAATGTTCATTATTTGATTACTTTGTATGTGAATCATGCAATTCATTTTAATTATACACACATGGTGTCCTCATGTGTTCTTTTTTACATGTATAGGATGAGGCAGCTAATCCTCATACTATAGACACACAGGATGATATTATTAGTGAGTAGACACAGTAGGATGGTACATCTCAGTCACCTTCACATGGAGTGAATAGGACTATAGATAACTATATGATCACAGTTTGATTACACGCTAGTTATTTGAGTTTCTTGTATTATTTCATAGACTTTTTCTCATTTACATGTTATATCAGGACTTATTATCATGGTATCGAGACTTGTTACAATAGAACTTGTTATGTTATATCATGTACTTGTTATGATGATGCTTTTTATGTGATTGTCATAGACTTACATTATTATGTTTTTTAGGGCTTGTTATCATGTTATTAGGCCTTGTTGTACCATACATTATAATGTATTATTCTAGGACTTGTTTTTTTATTATCATGACTTGATACGATGGACTTATATCATGAACTTTTTATGTTATGTATGTTAATCATGGACTTTTTATCCTATTTCATGGATTTTTTTTTTATAGTAGTTTGAATTTATATTTTATGTGGACTAGATTTGATTTCTTACATAAATATATGTAAACGTCAACTAATTTTTATCATTAAATATCAATTGTAATTTCTAAAGAATTAAACATAATAAATAATTTGATCACTAATAGCAGTTAATTATTCATTATTGGAAAAATTAATTGATTTCAAAACTATCATTAACTAACTAGTATTCTAAATGAAATGAAAAAATAGATATAACTAATCTTGAATTTGATTGACTATAAAAATATTTAACTATCAAATAATGACATATTAATTTGAACTATTGAACATGGATGAACAAATACAATATTGATTTTAAAATAAAGTTATCATCGTCAAAATAGTTCATAGGTCAATTAATTATCATGAACAAATATCAAATCAAGTACAAAACAATTAAAATTAGCAACATAGGACTAATGTAGATTGTTTATAAAACAAAATTGGATGAATACAAGTGTGCATTGTTTATAAAAAAAAATTGGAAGAATAGAATTGTGAATTGTTTATAAAATGAAATTGGATGAATACATGTTTACATTATTTGTAAAACAAAATTGGACGAATACAAGTGTGCATTGTTGCATATAACACGTGTATATGTTCTTCTATGGGACCTACAACATAAAAATGAATGTTCTGATTAAGTAAAAATAGGTTTTACAAGGACCCGAAACCTTTAAATAGAGTTAAAAAATATTCAGAGAAAGTACAGCAACAACTGTGCCAAGGCACCAAGAAAGGACATCTGACAAAAAAAATCCAGCAGACAGACTAGCTAGTAACAGTCCCAAAGATAAACAAAATAAACAGGGACAACACAAAAAAGGAAAGGGCCCAGGAAGAGATAGCTACATGCCACCAACCATATCCTGGGCCTGAATCACCATAACCTCCATTCGATTGATAGTGTTTTTGAGGTCACCTTTGTCCTTCTCTTTTTCCTCCTTTGGGCTCACCTTTTTGGTGCTAGCCCTAGTGTGGGTTCCTGAACCAGCCAACTCCTTGACAACATGGCTATCCTTATTGCCAGCATCCTGCTCCAGCTTCTTCATTAAGCTCTTGGCCTTCCCTGTATAAGCTTTTAGAATCTTCAGAGATTGATCCCCAATCTTATGAACCATGTCCTCCATCTTGTCCACCTTCGCTTTCAGATTCTTTATCTTCTTTACACTATTATCTTCAGCAACTCTATCCTCAAAATCTTTCAACTTCTTTTCCAGATTGGTGACTCTGTTCACCAAAGCAACATGTGCTTCCAAATTTCCAACAACTTCTTTCATTTCCCCCAGACACTCAGCCACAGATTTCTCCCCAATACCAACACATTTTAAAATGTTCATTTCCCCCCTCATACCCTCAATTTGATTCTTTAGGTCAACATTATCTCCTAACATTTTGCTAATTAGACCAGCAAAATCAATGTTCAAATGTTAATTTGATTCTTCAGGTCAACATTATCTCCTAACATAAAAATGAATGTTCAAATATTAGAAAATATCTATTTAAATAAAGTTAAATTAATGCCACAAAAAGTCACATGTATTCCATTTAGACTAATGTACTCACCAAGTATTACAATTTTGATTAGTCAAAAGTTGTAAAATGCACAAGTTGTAGTTGGCATCCATGTCGTCAAGTTGTACTTGACATATGAATACTAAAATAATCAAATACATATAAGAATAATATATATGCTAAATGGATTAAGACAATTATCAAAATCAAATTTAAATCTAGGACCAAAAACTTAAATAAAACAATTGGAATCACCAACTATTATAATTTTGATTAATCAAAAGTTGTAAGATGCACAAGTTGTCGTTCCCATCCATGTTGTCAAGTTGAACTTGACATCTGAATACCAGAATAATTAGTTATATATTAGAAGAATATATATGTTAAAGGGACAAAGACAGTTTTCAAAATCAAATTTAAATCTAGGACCAAAAACTTATGTAATAGAATTTTGATTAGTCAAAATTTAGAAAATGCAATAGTTTTAGTTGTCATCCATGCCATCAAGTTGTACTTGACACCTGAACTAAACAAAAATAATTAGATATATATATATAAGAACAATATATTTGTTAAAGAGACAAAGAAAGTTATCAAAATCAAATTTAAATAGGACCAAAAACTCACATGTATTTTATTCAGCCTAATGTACAATTTGCATCCTCTCTCTTCTACAATGCGTCTATGATTGTATCATGTTCTTCCATTGAGAATGTCCATAATATTTTATTAGTAGGTTTCCCTTTGTATCTTTCTAATTTAATATTTTTTCCACCACTAAATGGGAATAGTGTATAATTTTCTTTTATGTTTGGTAGTGATCTTCAAAAGATGGAAAATCATTCCTTCTTGTTAGGTATTTTTGTAGCCACATACCAACTACCACAATGGACCCAATTGGATATTCAAAACCATCATCATTTGATCGATGACATATTAAGTTTTTCTCAGGTTCAACACATCGAGCTAACCAATACTCAATCTTCTCTTCATTGTCCTTGGGTACAAAAACAACATACACATGTCCTGCAAACCAAAACTAAGTGTACATAAAGTGTTAGATTTAATTCAAATAAAATCATATCATATGACATACAAAATAATATAATTTAAAGAAACAAGAAATTGAATTTTATTACCAGGTTGTATGAGGTATGAAACACGATCATAATCTTCTGATGCAAATGCATGATCTAGGTATTTGTTTGTTGTATCATGTTGAACTTGTGTCTCACTAGGTGTTAAGGATTTATGTTTCCATTCTTCAACCAATTCCATATTCTTTCATGCTTCCCAATCACCTGCAACACAAATTTGACAAAATCATGCGAGATCCCTAGTCCATATAGTCCAAGTGTTAGAATAAGAACTCTTAAATGAATGTCATTTGTGCTAATTGTATCACAATATAGCTTGAAAGGATATTATTCTCTTCAACTATCCAGAATAATTTTCTGAATATAGAGTTTTGATTTGATCCTGTAGACAATCTTAAATTACACCATTCCATAACTGCACATGCATCTTTAAATTTGGCATTTTCCTCTAATTTGATTGTTCTCTAAAAGGAGCTCTTTTGACACATGCACTAGCTCCATCATGTTCTCCTTTCTCACTTCCAACCTCAAAAAATCTCCACATATGTTGTATATTAGTTTTCTTATGTCTCCTACTCAACCAATAAAATATTCTAGAATTTTTGAATTTCCCTGTGGAATTATCTAACCACATTAGATGTTGTGTCATCTAAATTTATTTGTCCCTTAAATTGTCATAAAAGGTCTTAGAGAAATACTAAACAAACTCTAATGAGTGTAATTTACTATCACTCAAATAGAAATGGTACTCCCTCAAAAAAAACTGATTCTCTTATGTACTATTAGGTGCATGCCTATAGACAATATGAAAAACAATTGCTACTTGCACTGAATTATAATACTGCTCTTGGATCTCACATTGTGGTGCAAGCATGTAGTTCTTTGCAAATTCAATGACCGAAAGTATACTACCAACTATAAATTTATTCTTTCATATGTGAAACTTCCCATCAAGCCATCAAGCATTTTGGGAGTGTTTCACATATTTGGGTACGATCTTACTCTTAAATTCATTCATAAATCCATGTGTAGTAAATAAGGCAGCAAACAAATGAGAGGGGGGGGTGAATTAATTGTTCCTATACTTATAAACTTCTTATACCCTTTAAAAATTTAAAACCTTATTTCTAATTCCAAAAATAAACATGCATGCAAATATCAAAAACACATCCACAACACTTGACATAGATTTTTATCATGGAAACCGTGTTAGGGGAAAAACCCAGTGGGGTTGATTACCCACAATAAGAAAATACCTTGTTAGAAGTATAAAATTATTACAAATATGTAAAATGCACTTGCATTCAAGCACACTTCCTAGAGATAACTACTCAAATGTAAATGGGCTACAACCTAAAGAAAATAAGGCTCACTTCCTTACAAGATCACTATAATAATTTGAGAATTTTGTGAATTGTATGATGACATCTAACACATGTCTAAGTCAGTTCTAATGTATCACATTGTAGACCTCTATTCAACCCTTTCTTTACAACTTGTTGTCGAACAACCTGATCACCAATCGATCTTCCACTTGTTTCCCAAGCAATCTCACACATTCGTGTATTCACAACAACCCTAGATCTGATTTATATTATCAACCTTGAAAAATACACAAGGTCGATACAACCTCAATTTGAAAATTGAAATCCTCACACCAAAAATCAAAATTCAAATCCATCTTTGACTTCCAAACCATATCCATGAACCTTATCAACTACCTTGTGTTCATAACTCCACAAATCATGCCTCAAACTTACGCAAAATGATTTACCAACCAAGTCGTGCAAGAACATAAGAAAAATATATCACTGTAAATACTCAAAGATGATCATTTAAATCCATGTGGACCTCTAACTCATTAGGAATATAACCAAATAACATTAAAAGGCATCATGAATAGCACTAAAACATCTTAACTCATCTATACTATCAAACTTACCAACATCTCTCATGTCGGACCTCAAGAACACTGTCACCAGCAACTGTAACATATGAAAAATGCCTTTCAAAACTTATGATCATGAACTCTTTTAATTGAGGACACCTCAGCATGTTAAAAACATACTCCTAGATGCACAACTAAAAATATTAACCTAATCATTCTCACCGAACCCATCTTTGCGACTCTATCACTTCACGGTCTACCACACTGTCTATCGATCTCAACACCTGACCTCATAGCACATTCAAATCTTCATGTAAACCCTTGAAACTTAACATTGACCAAGTAGAAAACCTCAAAATCATCCAATCAGGTGCATTACTCCTCGTCTACTAAAACCAATCCTCACTGGACCTCTGAACACCTTGTACCACTATCTAAGATGTCAATAGATGTATTGGAATCAAACAATCAATCCTTTTGAGTAATCCTATTGATATGTTGACATCAATGACAACACATCCAAATTAACAAAAATCTCCTCCTTTGGCATTAATGTAAATAATAGGTGTGAAAAAAATGCACTAAAAAACCAACACAATCTCCCTCTGAGACCCACCATCAAAAATACTACCAACAATATCCATAATATGCACCATTATCTTTCAGAGTCTCTCTAACTCATCTTTTTTTAGGATCCCATATTCTCTTGTCCCCCTTAAATATTAACTCATCTCCTTAGCTAAATCTCTTTCTTATGTGCACATATATATCATGTTTTTCACATGCTCTTCTCACCCTTTGACATCAATAAAAAAGGAATGCCTTTGCTCTTATCTCCTCTGATCAATCATGCTCTTCTTTCTTGTCACAACTTATGTACCATTCTACCATTTATGACTACTCCCTTTGAGTAGTACCCTCCAAGGCACCAATCCAAATTGAACGACATTTCCATGAAGTCCTCTGGATTGATGCAACTCCCTAGATCTCTAGTTTTGATTAGGAGGGGCAATCACCCATAGCTTGCCTCTAAGATATTCGAAGGTATCCTTTGGAAATGGTTTTGTGCAGATGTCAGAAATATTTTCCTTAGTGGGTATTTACTCTGATCTTACCTCCTTCTCATTCATTTTCCCTCTTGTGAAATGAAACTTGATTGAGATGTGTTTTGTCTTTGAGTGTTTCACTGGATTCTTTGAAATATTTGTGGCACTTGAATTATCACAATACATGGCAATAGGTTCAACATGAATAAATCTAATGTCTAACAACATTTGCTTCATCCACACTACTTGGCTAAAATTAATAGGGACAACAACATACTCTTCCTCTGTAGTAGATTGTGAAGTATATTTTTTCTTCTTTCTTATCCTAGAAACCAAACCTCTACCCAAGAAGAATATGCCGCAAATTGTGCTCTTCTTGTCACCAACATCTCTATCCCAATTTGCATTTGTATATGCACTCAAATTAAATTATTCTCCTTTAGATACCATATCCTGAAGTCCACTATCTCTTTTAAGTATTTAAATATCCTCTTTATTGCAACTTCATGACTCTTCTTTGGTTCTTCTTGAAACCTTGCTACAAGACACATTGCATTCATAATATTTGATCTTGTATGAGTTAAGTACAATAAACCACCAAGAAATTATATATATGTACTAGTTTACCTTAGGGACATCATCATCCTTTCATATCTTACATTTGGTCACCATAGGCATACCTACTCATTTTGAGTCATCTAACCCAAAAAAAAAATCAGCAATTCCTTAACATACTTGGCCTGAGATACAAATATCCCTTCCTCTGACTGAATGATTTGCAACCCCAAAAATAATTTCATCTCTCCTATCATGGAGATTTCAAACTCATTTTGCATCTCCATATAAAACTCTTGACTTATCTTATCATTACCCCCAAAGATAATGCCATCAACAAACACATGAACAATAAAAATATCCTCATTATCAATTTTTAAGTACAAATTATTATCAACATTACCTTTTTTGAAACCAAGCTTTAGTATATATTTGTCCAAACTAGATTACCAAGCACTAGGAGCTTACTTCATCCCATATATTTCTTTCTTCAATTGACACACCATGTTTGGTTGATCAGTTAGTTGAAATCCATCCAGTTTCTCTATGTATACTTCTTCCAATTTTCCATTCATAAATGCATATTTCACATCCATTTGATAGATTTTGAAGTTCTTATGAGAAGAATAATCAAGAAATAGTCTTACCACTTCTAATCTTGTCACTAGTACAAAATTTGCATCATAGAAATACCTTCCATTTGAGCATATCCTTAGCACACCAATCTTTCTTTATTTCTTACAACTTCTCCATCTTCATTTAGCTTATTATTGAAAACCCACTTAGTACCAATATCATTATTATCCTTAGGTCTAGAAATAATAATCCATGTGTTATTCTTCTCAATTTTTGTCAACTCTTATTCCATGGCTTTGTACCAATTTTTATCCTTGCAAGATTCCCTTACATCCTTAGGATCTACTTGCGAGATTAAGCAAATCTATTCATCAACAATCCTTCTCCTTCTATAAACACCTTTATTTTTATCTCCAATAATCTAATCTTTAGAATGATTTATTCTTACATACCTTGGTGTCTTCTTCTTTACCATTGAACAAGATCTAATAATCCATTTGAGTTTTCAACTTTAGAACTAAAATTAGTTCTTGTTTTCTTGCCTAATTGATATTATTTACAAATTGTATTAGCATGATTTTTCACTCTATGAATATCTCTAATAGAAGAAGTAGAACTTATTGCCACAATATTGTCAAAATTCACATGACACAACCTTTTATGTCATAGCGAACTTTCATCTATTTAAGAAATCAAACAAATTTTATGACCACTATTCAAATGGAATATGTTATCTTTTGTCCTTGATCCCATTTAAATATTTATCCCACATTTATTCACAAACTTGCATCTATAATACTTGAAATGCAGTATTATAGATCCCTCTGATTTTTTGTCTAGCTGAGTCCATGTAACTATCATCTTCAGAGAAAAAAGAAAAAAAAAAAATTTGATGGAGCAATAGCACTAGTACCATCTGAAGGAGAAACAACACCAGTTATAGCAGATGGATCAACAGCGACAGCAACATCACCATCAGCCCCATAACCAGATCTGGCGATATGATCAAAAGGTAGATCTCTTTGATGTGTTTAAAATTATTTTTTGAGCTACGCCAGTTGTTCAACCTGCTAAGAATAAATACACAAATAATGTAGGGTTTTCCAGAGTACCATTTAAAGAGAAAAATGTCTCAAGTAATCAAGCTGGATCTATCTTAAATGGCAAAGCTGTTGTTCAACCGGTCAAGCCATTTTTTGTAAACCCTCGCTTTCATTTCTCGAATCACAAGCATTATGAGGGTTTTTGAACCTATGAGACAGGGAAACTTTAGAAAATATCACTGATGTTGGCCACCCACCTCCACCCTTGAGTAAATCACGAAAAAAATTTGAAAATAATTTTGAGCGGGAAATGGGGAAACCTAAAATTCCAAAACTGAATGCTTTACCGACTGGTAAACATAGATACTGACACAGGCCTAGGAAACTCCTCAGAGAGAAACAACCAATTTTTGATATTTGCAAAGGCACCCCCCCTGTATCACCAAATCATAGTCAAGATGAATCTATCAAGAACAAGCACGATCAACTTCAAGGGCCTATGCCACCGCCCTCTGTGGATGATTTCCCTACTTGAGCCCCCTTCATTCCAAATAAATTGAAGCAAGTCTGGCAAAAGAAAGATTCCCAAATCAAAACCAACTCGGCTCCTAACTCGGCTTCAATCACTCTTCCAGATAAGATGTTGTAGGAGCACATTGGCACACTTTGGCATTTGTCTCTTATAGGTAAGCTTTCACCAAATCACCTATCATTTACTGTAATTCAAGAATGGGCCTTACAGATGCTTGTGGGCTTAAAGGACATATTTTATGTAGACCCAATATCAAAATTTTGTATGCTCATCTTTCATTCCAAAGTAGATAGAGATTTGGTTCACAAGTATAAAAGTTGGTTTTGTAAAGGATTGGGCCTCTTTACTATGGTTTGGATCCCCAATTTTAAGCCTGATCCCAAACTTGCACGCTTCTTCCCCAACTGGGTTTCTTTCCCTCTGTTACCACTTGAATACAGAGATCCAGATATTATTGAGCTCTTTGCAAATACTATGGGTATCTTCATTAGGCATGACCTCATTCCATTTGAAGCCCCTCATCAGGAAGCTTGAGTGTGTATTTTAATTGATAGCCACAAAGATTTTACTAATCAGATTGTTATCAAATCTAAATGGGGAGATTGGGTACAACATATTATCATCCAACAACCAGAGACTGTTCACAAATTTCAAAGTAAACTTGGACACTTCACATCGGATTGTCAGAAGGACCATCCATCAGAGCTCAGAGTATGCTCGGACCATACCTCAGATCCTTTGGAATGTACTCATAACATCTTGCAAGCAATTTCTTCTTCCCAAGATAAATCCAATCTGCCAATACAAACTCAAGTATGCATTGACAATACTTCAATGTCTCAGGAACAAAACTCAGTAGAAAGGTTTCCTGTTCTACTACGACACTTCTTCTCATACTTATCCCTCTACTTGCAATGGAGAGATTCTAGGTCTTCTCTTTGCATTAAGGGTCTGGAGATAGATAGTATGTTGGCCCCTTCAAATATGCATGTTGACAACATTGTCCATCATTTAATGTTTCAAGAATCCCCCATTAATCTCCTTATTCACAATCAAGATAGTCATGGGGTAGTATTTTTGGGTGAAAAATAACTTGTATGGAAACAAAACACAAACTTGATCAATTACAAGGTTCAGCTGAGGAAGAAGGAGCACACATTTTAGAGCATGAACAACTCGTTATATTTGAATATACATATTTAAAGGATTTAACTGAGAAAGTAAGAGCATAGAGGGTAGCGACTGTAGAGGTGGATTTCAGTGCATTTCCAGATACAGAGGACCTTCCTCTATATCTTCCACAAGGAAACATTTCTGACAAAATGGACCCGTCAATTAAAACTTTGGTATACTCCATGAGGAATCAAAAGTTAGAGGTGGAAGGGATAATTAACTACAACTCTAATCATTCAATAGATGAGGTCTACTTCTACCCTACTCCCACTAATTGTCCCAATACAATGCTCGAAGAGTGGGACGAAGGTGAGGAAGTTCACATAGAGGATGATGATAAAAAGAATACACCTACACTAGAGGGCATTCATGTACTACAACAAATCCTCTCCATAGAGAAAACGCCATCACAAAATTCTCAGCCCACCAAGACACCTAAATCCAAAGGCAGAAAAACAAAAAGTGCAAAAACAAAGGAGGAAATAGTTGTTGGTATACAATCCACACTGGATGATAAGTTTGTCTCCATCAAAAGATCGACAAGGAGGACAAAAGGTCCTTCTTTTCAGCAATGAAGATCACTTCATGGAATGTCAGAGGCATTAACGCCTCTGAAAAAATAAATAGAATCAAATTGACGATTAATTCTATTCATGTAGACATTGTCCTATTGCAAGAAACAAAAAATGTCCCAAGAAAAATTTACAAAATCAGTTAGCAAATGGGCTTCTTGGGCATCTATTCACCAGCAAGGGATAGGAGCCTCTGGAGAATTAGCTATCTTATGGAACCCAAAAACCATCCAAGGGAGACTGATTGGGCAGGACTCTAACTAGCAACTTTTAAAGATGAACAACTTCAACTTCTCTTTTGTGTTGATTAATGTTTATGGGCCCACTTCCACACAAGATAAACAGAAGTTATGGGCACACTTAACACAATTAATTCAGACCCACAGTGATCACAATGTAATTTTAGGAGGATATTTCAATGCTATTCTCTAGTTAGAGGAAAAAGTTGGTGGAATATTCCCTCCTCTAAGAACCATACAAGATTTCTGCTCTTTGCTGAATGACAACAACCTAATGGATGTAATCCCAACAAATGGAACCTTCACCTGGACAAATAAGAGAGATAAATTTTTACAAATAGCTTCCAGATTGGACAAGTTTCTAACATTACAAGATTGGAAGCTTATTAATGTTCAATTCCAATCAGAAATCTTATCTCTTCTGGGTTCTGATCACTTTTCGATAGTGCTGTCTATTGACAATATAGCCGCAATCAGGGGGCATAAACCTTCCTTCAAGTTTGAAAGAATGTGGCTTGGACACCCACACTTCATCCCTCTACAAAAATAATTGTGGGTTAGCTCTCCATTTGTGGATGGCTAAAAAATGCACCGGTTTGCCATGAAACTCAAATACATCAAAGGCCACATCAAAAAATGGAATGAGCAAGTGTTCAAAAACATTTTTCAGCAAAAATATATAGTAAAGCAAAAGCTAGCAGACATATATGAGCAAACCATACAGCAAGGTATGGACAATGGCACACACCTTAAGTAGAAAGAATTACAACAAGAATGGGAAGAGCTATGTAGTAGGGAGGAAGAATACTGGAGACAAAAATCCCGTGAGCTATGGCTACGAGAAGGGGATAAGAATACAAAAAATTTTCATGCTTCATCCAAGCATAAGAGAGCAGAAGGTACAATTTTCACCATTTTAGAACACACATCAGGTAAGGTCTTGTCAAATGCCCAAGATATCCAACAAGAAGGGGTCAACTTCTACAAGAACATCCTATCCCTGGACTAGGACCCTTCTCCATCGCAAGAACAATTGGATGAAATACTGGAAGCCATTCCGGTATTAATTACACAACAAGATAATGACATCCTCATGGCCCCATTTACTATTCAGGAACTCAGGCATTTAGTCTTCTTGTTGCCTCTAGGAAAAGCTCCGGGCCTGGATGGTTACACTACACTATTCTTCCAAACTTGCTGGGATTTTATTGGCTAGGAATTCTTAGCAGCAGTATAAGAATCAAGGAAAAATAAGGCTATCCTGAAATACTTTAACACTATGAACATTACTATCATTCCAAAGGTTAAAAATCCTAACACATTTGAAGATTTCTACCCCATATCATTGTGCAATACAACCTACAATATCATAACCAAAGCCATCTACTTAAGACTCCAACACCTCATCCCTTCAATTATATCTCCAGAACAAGGAGGCTTTGTTCCAGGAAGGGAAACTATGGAAGGAGCTCTAGTTGCCCATGAAGTCCTCCATTCGATTAATGAAAACTAGTCCTCCAATTTTGTCATCAAACTGGACATGATGAAGGCCTATGATAGAGTATCTTGGAATTTTCTTTTTCAAGTCCTTCATCAGTTTGGGTTCTCAAGGCATTGGTGTAAATGGATACAGGCCTGTGTTGAAGGAGCTTGGTATTCTGTCATCATAAATGGAACAACAGCAGGTTTTTTCTCCTCTACTCAAGGTATTAGACAGGGTGACCCTCTGTCTCCCATTTTTTTCATAATTATGGCAGAAGCATTGAGTAGAACAATCAAGAAAAAACAATCATTGGGAACGTGGATAGGTGCTCAGATTGGAGAAACAGGCATCTCAGTTACACATTCACTATTTGCAGATGATACACTACTATTTTGTCAAAGAAGCTAGGAAAATTAAATATGTCTTAGATCTCTATTCAGCTTCCATAGGATAGAAAGTGAATGTCCAAAAATCACAAATTTACTTGTTCAACACAAATCAGATCATATCAGATAGGATTGTCTGAATCCTACAGTTCTCGGTTGACACTTTGCCATCAACTTACCTAGGGATCCCCTTCTTTGTGGGAACAAATAAACCAGGATTCTGGTCCTCGGTCATCAAAAGAATAAAAAATAGAGTTCTTGCCTTGAAGGCTAGGTGGCTATCTTTATTAGGAAGAATCCTTCTTATCAAGTGTGTTCTTTCAACAATCTCCAATTACTACCTTGCTATCCTTAAAGCGCCATCCATCATAATTCAGCAAATCTAAAAAATAATTAGAGAATTCTTATGGTCTAGGAACATGAATAATGAAAAGAAGATCTCGCTTATTTCACTTTAGGCTATGTCACAAGGACCAACTAGAGGAGGTGCAGGATTGCATGATTTACATAACAGGAATAGAGCTTGTGTGGAAAATGTATACTAAACCAAATAGTAAATGGTGTCAAATCATGCAAAATAAATACTTGGATAACCAAAATCCAACAAGATTACTATCCCTAGCAGATCCACCCAATGGATCTGCAATTTGGAATTTTATGATGTCAACCAGGGATTTGGTCTACAACTATGTTACATGGGAGGTTAACAGTGGATAAAATATTAAATTCTGGAGAGACTCCCAGAGTGTCCACCCTACCTTGGTATCTCCAGAGATTCCACAAGATATTATAAACACTATAGAAGACAAATGGGGCATTTACCTCATCAACTACATTTTGGCTGTTAAAAATTATTCAGGCAAAGTCATCTGGAAGGATCTGGAAGACCTAAACCTTTCAAGACAAGATGTTGAAACACTCAGGAACATAATGGCAGCTAGACAGATCTACCTGTCAGACAAAGCAGACAGGTTGGTATGGGCCCCAGCAAAAAATGGAAAATATTCTATTCGAGAGGGATATAGAATTCTTTAGAACTTAGCAAATGATAAGGTCCAGGCAAGAGCATACAATTTTTGTTGGAACCAAGCTATTCTACCTAAGGTAGGGTGCTTTGCATGGCTAGCCTTAAGAAATAGGATTCTCACCAGTGACCGATTATAAAAATTTAGAATTGCACAATCCTTTAAGTGTAAATTGTGTGATGCCCAGAATGAAATGGTGGACCATTTTCTCCTACAATGTACCTTTGCAAACGAATGCTAGAATTTTGTTCTTAAAAAATTATGCTTCTACACCCCTCTGCCTAGTAAATTGTGGGATTTATTTCAGTCTTGGCCCGATTTGCATACTGGCTCACTATTTGTAAATATCTGGAAGTGTGCACCAGTGCTTATTGTATGGTTGATCTGGTGGGAAAGAAATAAAAGGATTTTTTCCAATGAGCAGTCAAATTTAGAAATAGTTCTACAAGGATTATAAAAATACATATTGGAAGTTGTAAATGCCAGCATTTTTAGATGTGGATACAATCCAGTATTGTCATCATGGGATAGTAGCATCATGAGAACTTAGGGGAACCTCAATATACCAATGGGATGGGGTGCATCTAAAAAGGTACCAGCTCTAGTTGATAGATCGAATATCAAATGGCATCCTCCCGATCAACAGGTATTGAAAATAAATTTTGATGGAGCATCTCATGGTAACCCAGGAATATCAGGATTGGGTGCATGCATCAGGGATTTGCATGGCAATCTAGTTGCATGCATTTCCTCCCCATTGCTAGTGGGATCAAATAATATAGCAGAAGCACAAGCAATGCTTGCAGGACTAATACTGGAAAAAAAATATGGAATCACTGACATACATGTTGAAGGTGACTCCATGGTTATAATTAATGTCTGCATCAAAAGATCTGCCCACAACTGGCAACTAGAATACATCTTGAAGAAAATTTCACAATTATTGGACACCTTCTCAAAAACATTCCTCTCCCATACATTACGAGAAGGAAATCGGGTTGCAGACTATCTAGCCAACTTTGGCTGTGAGGGTGTGGATATTACACTTATAATGCCAAGTGTAATCCCAGGAGATATGTGTGAATTAAATAGATTAGTGGAATTAGATCAATCAAGCATTGCACATAATGATGCATAAAATGAACATTCACATAGCTGCAAAGTACGCTGGCGATAGGATCAGTTTCAAGCATATAGATGATGTCATCGACACACACACGTGAGGGTATGTGGTAATCAAGGTGATCAAAGGTACACAGGTGATGTAAAATAATTAATCCTCCATGTGGGAATTGAATTCCTAAATGAACAATGATCTTTAATAGGCAATGGGTTGATCTCGAGGTGAAAAAGGAAGTACAACTAATTAATGCAATTATGATGCAAAGCTAGGCATTTCAAAAAAGTGGATCCCAGAACTTATTATTACCATATCCATTGCGCGTGCCCACCTTCAAACAGGTAAATCTAGAGTGCAAATAGTGTCAAATTAGAGTTAATTGCAATAAAGACACACTCATTTATGTGCCTCGATGAAGCCATCAAAGCACTCTGCATATCTTATTTAAACGCTTCACGACACAATGTGTAACAAAAGCATTAGAGTATGGATTTTATGGCAGAGGTATGTGTTACTTGCCGGTCTTGTGCTACCCATCATTCTTAACTTTTTCCAAAAAATTATAGAATTTGGCTGCCGCCCAACATAAATGAAGATGTGCTCCCAATGCGCATCAATGATCAAGAGATGGATGAAATGTTTATGGTGCACTCCGATGCCATTCGATGCGCAATCATACAAGTAATGGGTCATGAGAACTTTGACCCAAAAACTAAAAAATTTCTATTTCCTTCACAACTAGTGTCTATATTTCTATCAAATGCAATGGGCCTCCTCCAGCCCCCTCGTTTACTAGAAATTTTGGCATTCAAAGTGGTTCATAAGCAGTTTTGGGTTGCCAACAAACTAAAGCATGCTATGCAAAATTATAACCTCTGGAATGGCCACGTGCTGATTGGGGGTTTGTTTACCACACATCAAATTTTGCACAACCATGGATTCTTAGTGGCGTTTAATGGAGCCAAGAGGGCAGTAGAAATGCAGAATGCACAGATCATGAGAAATGCACTCCAAGAGAATGGGCATGTCCTAGGCCCACTGTTGGAGGGGAAAACAATGGCTACAGTTCTTGCACTAACAGACCTTCTGGGGTTACCAAATTTATCAGAGATTCCAAGGCACATCAATCCCCAGAGACCTCATGTATGGCATGAAGAAACCCCAAGCTTCAATCTGCAGCAAAAAGATATTTGGGCCCTGGAGAACAGACCCAGTTTACAAACTTCCCACCATTTGGATTGGGTGTCGGGTGCAGCATCCAAATGGGCATCGGGTGATGCAACCAATTTAGGTCAGGAAGGAAGAAATCAGGAAGCACATGGAAGTGGGAGGGTTACCAAATCCCCAGAACTAGAACCAACTGGATGTTCTTTGGGTTGGGGACCACAATATACGACACCACACGAGTAGAAGAATATGGAAGATTATGGTTGGGATATGGCTGCAACAGAGGACGGAGCAATGGCATCAGTTGTGGAGTGGCTGCACCAATCACATCACTCTACGAATGATCATGCGATGCAAGAGTAAAGCAAGTAACTGCTGGTGAAGAACTTTTTTGCAAATATGTATAGTCATTGATATAGTTCATCCCTCAATCGTGCCTGATTTTGTAGTGTTAAATTTTCTTGTTATAATGGGCTTGAGAAGATATAACATTTCACTCTGGGCTATCTATGGTTTGGGTTATCAGTGTTAGTGGTGACCAACGATGATCAGAACTGACACTGACACTGACTAGAACCAACACCGACACTGATCAGAACCGACACCAACACCAATCAGAACTGACATTGATAATGGCCAAAACCAACACCAACAACAACAACAACTTTTACCAACGCTACAAAGAACTGACACTGACGGACCGACCAAGTTAACTAATAAGTAATCCCGATAGCAGGGTTACCCTATCGACAGTACCGATGACCTGAACCGGCCAGAAGGTTTTATGACTGGAAAGAATGACTAATGTAGAAGGGTGGCGATTTTGTTCTTGAATATAAATAATGTATTGTATCTCAGCAAGGATTTTGGGTTTTCTTGCTGGTTCTTTCCTGGATGAGCTCTTGAACCAGCTTTTATTATTTAATATATATATTTAGTGGTTTGTCCACTTTTGCCTAAAAAAAAAAATACTTGAAATGTAGTCCATAACCTGTGTCCACCATTTTTACAAGACTGAGAAGATTATGCTTCAAGCCTTCCACATACAACACATCATTACTAGTGTTTTTACCATCTAAATAAATAGAACCTCTTCCTCTGATCATACCACTAATTTTTTCTCCCCATATTAAAATACCACCATCATAATTCTCATAGCTCACAAGTTTCTTTTTGTCACTGGTCATATGACAGGAGCATCCACTGTTAATCACCCACTCATCTTTCTTGAAAATTTGAGCAACTAGAGCCTTTTCTTCAATAACATAACTAGTAAAATCAATAAGGATAGGTTCATCATAATTTACATCACCTTCATCCTCTTTGTTATAAATGAAAGTAAAATAATTATCACTCTTATTAGCATCATCAGACTCATCATCAGTAACTCCTTCATTAGCAACATAGTAACACTTCTTTGCAATACTAGGTCTGTTATTCCTTGGCTTAGGGACCCTTTTTGAACATTTAGATGCAAAGTGTCCTATTTTATTACATGAAAAACACTTAAGAGTTATATTTCCTTTATACTTACCATACCCTTTTGGTGATCTTTTGGAAATCAGTGCTTCCATCTCTTGAAGATCTCTCTCTTCTCCTTCAATTTCTCTCATCTCTTTATCATATCTTGCCATTCTCCTAGTGGATCCTTCTCCTTGATTTGATCTTTGCTTGTCTCTTCCAGATACAATGGCTTTGAATTCTTACTCCATCTTAGGTACAATACTACCAAACTCACTTAACTCAAAAGCAGTAAGCTTACAAATAAGCTTGTCTCTTGTTATAAGTGTCACTGTTTGAATCTCCTCAATGGATGCAACTTTTTGTTTATAGGCTGGAGGTAAAGATCTTAGTATTTTAGAAACAATATATTCCTCTTCTAAAGTACCTACAACACATCTGATGGAACATTCCACTTCATTCACCCTAAGCATGATATCCCTTCAAGAAATGCAACTTGGGAATATTGACTTCCTTGTCTCCTTCATACAAGGTTTGCAAATTCTCCCAAATCTCATTAACAGTTTATAACTCCATGAAATTTATCATTTAAAAATCAATCAAGGCACTCAATAAATTTTTCTTTGCCCTGATATTTACTTTAGCATCACTAATCTCGTGTGGTGTAGTAGGATTTGCAAGAGCATTATAGGTAGACTTGGTGATCCTCCAAAAAAATTCATCAATAAATATGAGATGGACAATCATGTGATTCTTCCACAATGTATTGTTGGTACCATCAAACCTAGGACTATCCTTCTTATAAGCTACAATATTAGATCTCTGTCAAGTTGTCAAACTTTCTTCAAGGGATTAGGCTCTAAAACCAATTGTAGTAAAAAAGGTAGTGAACAACTAAGAGGGGGGTGAATAAGTTGTTCCTATACTTATACAGTTCTTCTAACCTTTAAAATTTTAAACCCTTATTGTTGATTCAAAGAAAAAAACATGCATACAAATATCAGAAACACGTCCACAACACTTGACACACAATTTTTTTATCATGGAAACCTTGTTAGGGGAAAAACCACGATGGGACTGATTACCCACAATAAGAAAATACCTTTTTTAGAAGTATAAACGTATTACAGATATGGGGAATGCACTTGCATTTAGGAACACTTCCTAGATCTCACTACTCAAATGTAAATGGGCTAGAACCCAAAGAAATTAAGGTGCACTGCCTTACAAGATCACTATAACGATCTAAGAATTTTGTGAGCTATATGGACATATAACACATGTCTGAGTTAGTTCCAATATAACACACTATAGACCTATTCAACCCTTTCTCTACAATTTTTTTTTTAACAAATTGATCACCAATCGATCTGCCACTTGCTTCCCAAGCAATCTCACACATCTGTGCATCTACAACAACCCTAGATCTGATTTATATTATCAACCTTGACAAATACACAAGGTTGGTGCAACCTCAATTTCAAACTTTAAATCCTCACACCAAAACTCATAATTCAAATCCATATTTGACTGCCAAATCATAGCCACAATCCTTATCAACCACCTCATGTTCATAATTCATCCACAAATCATGCCTCAAACTTATGCAAAATGATTTACCAACCAATTCAACAAAGAACATAAGAAAAATATACCACTGACTGAAAAAATCCTTGAATCTAATCATTTCAATCTATGTGGAATACCAACTCATCAGACACATAATCCAAGAATATTAAAAGGCATCATGAATAGCACTAAAATATCTGAACTCATCTATACTATCATATTTACTAGCTTCTCTCATGTTGGACGTCAAGAACATTGTCACCAACAACTGTAACATTTGAAAAATGCCTTGAAAACCTTGGGTTCACAAACTCTTTGAATTGAGGACACTTTAGCATGTCCCAAACATACTCCTAGATGTGCAACCAAAAATATCAAACTGAGCATTCTCACCAAACTAATCTCTATGACTCTGTCACTTCACTGTCTGCCAGTCTCAACACCTGACCTCATAGCACATTCAAATCTTGATGTCAACCCCTAAGACTTGACAGGGACCAATTATACAACTGCAACATCATTCCATGAGGTGCATGACTCCCCATCTACTAAAATTTATCCTCACCAAAACTCTAAACACCATATACCATTGGCTAAGTAGTCAACAAATATGTTGGCATCAAACAATCAATCCTTTTGAGAAACCCTATTAATATGTTTACAACAATGACAACACATCCAACTTTCCAACACCATGAACACTAAATTTTTCAGTAATTAGTTTGTACCATCTACCAACCTTTTGATCCTTTAATAGATACTCAACATTTTTAAATATTTTTACATCAACTAAAACCTATCCAAAATTAATTGAAAGATTTTCATGAAAACATTTACCTAAAAATGCAAGATTACCACATATATCACATACACCAGAAACATATGTATTCAAAAAAAATTGCTCATCAGGTGGTTTACAAAAAAACCATGATATAAAATCATTTATAGTTTGAGTTGGTTTATTTATACCACATTCTTACACGATTTTGTTAGTATGCATGGTAGAATGTATACATTGAAATAAATCGTAATGGTAACAAAACTGAACATGAGTTTTGCAACAACAGGAGATTTTTCCCTTATTAATTTTTGCATACCAGGGTTTGCATTTTTCAAAATATCTTTGAGTAATGATAATATATGATAACACTTTATCATCAAATTTGTTTTTTTATAATTCAGTTTGAGTCATGCCCAAAAGGTGTTTTGGATGTGGATCACAATTTTTTACCCGACTCCTAATTTGAAAACATCTCTGGCATTAGGTGATACTATTGTATTATCGTGCCAAAAAAGTTTAAATTTTTGACTTCACCCTTAAGTTTGATGTCAGACCTCGGGAGCCTGCTGCCAAAAATCCACAATTGGTTTGTCAGATCACTTTCAAAGTTAACTCTTCTCTTTATAGATCTTGTTAAATTTTTATGATGGATATTAATATATCCACTTATGTCATCATTATTTTATCATAAGTTTTTTTTTTTACTAAATTTGTTGTTATTGCTCATCATGTCGCATTTCAATATTTAGCATGACTTTTCTTTCTGAGTGTATCAAAGGTGCTAGCAACAGTCGATACAACTTGTTTTAAAGACTTATCCTTCTTCTTGGGTTTGACATCAATGCCTAATCTCTTGATCTCTTTTGTATTTTTGTCATTTTCATTAGTTGACATTGAAACCCAAAAATTTTATTATAAAAAAATTGTCTAAACAATCTACTTGCATGTGTCCTAATCTATCTCCATGAAAAAAAACCACAAATATTGTCTAGCACGTTACTTTTAATTTGACAATGTTCATTCTTTTCATTATCATTCAGAGGGGTTTCTTTCTCAATTGGTGTTTTTATGTCTACATCCACATTATCAATTTCAATTTCTCTATCATTAGGATTAATATTACTAATATTTTGTGTTTGATGTGCCATTCTTGTTTCTCTATTTTTCGGGAAGAAAATCTGTATCATTCAAAGAGTATCCTGCTTGTAGAAAATCAGCAATTTCTTTATCATAAAAAAACACGTGGTTGTGAGGATATACATGCATCCAAAATTGGATTAGAAGATGCACCTAAATTTTCTTCTATTGTGTTTTCTTCTTTGACCTCTACATCCATCATGGTGTCCTCAATGTTCTCCTCTTCTAAAATGATTGTTGAATTTGATGCTCTAGCATTATTCAATTCTCAATTTTTTTTCTCTTCTTTCTCATTGTCATTTTGCCTCCTCCCTATTTGTTGCAACCTCCTCAGATTTCAGAACCATCTTTGTCCTCTTTCTATGTTGCTTTGATCCCATATTCAATTAGCTTAAAAAATTCCAATGTTTGCACCAATTTTTGAATTTCAATGGGTTTTCTCATGTCAAATCCATAAAAGACAAAAATATGGAATTCTATAACAAACATTCCTTCTGTTGTTTTTGATCATTTGAATAATCACTGAATAATCATTCAATCATTGATTTTTGTCTTTCTGGTCTATTTTTTGTAGATAACAGATACATAAGAAATGGGTACCTGTAATAAATAGGTACTTATTGCTAGCTTAGCAGTAATGAACAAAACAGGTACCATTTTAAATAATGAGTACCCATTTCTTAGATTTGGGGTTGGAAAACGTCCATTTTCTTTGGCTTTCAGGTCAGGACAGGCTTGGTGGGACCAAGCCTATGCTTGGGCAACAAAAATAATGGCTAACGCATTAGAATCCCATATTTTTGCCTTGCCATAATTTTTTAAGGTCTTCCCAATTGAATATTTAGACGAAACAAAAAATTGTTAGACTTCTTATTGTACAAAATTTAAAATGTAAATTTTGTAGTGATTTGATTAACTTTACTATTTTTCATTGTTTATTAATCAAAACTGGTACATAAAGTTAAAATACTGAGGTTCACTAAAATTTAATAAGTTTTGTAGTTTTAAGATTTTTGGAAAATAAATTATATGACATCAATCTACATAGAATTTTCTTGAATATTAAAAAAAAGGATTTTGAAAAAAATGTTAAGTTTACATCAATTTATAGTGGTCGTACACCAGAGGTTTAAAAAATAGACTTTACAATCAATTAAAATTTAATAAAATAAAATAAATAAATACAAAAGAATATGCTCATCGATCTTTGGTGTTTTAGGTATCTTTCCCTAGAAGGATTCACAAAAATTAATTTATTTAGGTCAAAATATGGTGGTCGTACATGTGTGTGGTATGGTCTTAAAACAAATATTTTGAAAAAGTAGTTTTTAGACATCCAACTAGAAATCAATTTTTACCATGTGGATATTAAAATAAATTACATATTTGAAAAGAAGACTCCGAGCACTACATTTTATTTTAGTTAAGTTTTTTGAGATTCAATATTTAATTTCATCAAATTTTTACATCAATTGAGAGAAAAATTAGAAAATAGGGAAAACACTTCCACTTTTTTCTTAAAAGTGGGACTCAACTTCTTGTAGCCACATTGTGTATTTTATTGTTGAGAGATTCAACAAGTATTGTCATGACCAACCTAAGTTGTGATGTTTCTAGAATCATTTGAGTTAATCTATTTGTTTTGTGTGAGTATTCAACTTTCTTTTTCTAAAATAAGTCAAAATTAATCAAAATTTTCAAAAAATCACAAATGGTGGGATTGCACAATTCAAAACACTGTCAAAACTCTATAAAAATTCTGCCAAAAAAAATTCACATTGTTGTTAAATTCACAAACATCGGGTTTATACAAAGAATCAATGAGATTGCACCTATCTATTCAAAATTTTGCATGTCACGGAGCTTAGGGTAGTCACTGTCAAAATGATTCCTCAGTTTTGACTTTATAAACCAACATAATTTCTCTGAGGAACAACGGGTTTGGGCCTTAAAATTTTTTATGTCACATCTATCAACTAGCTGGTTCGCACCTTGTCAGTTTTCTATCAAAACTTGTCACCCACCGAGATTGATCTTACAAACCGTAGGATTGCACTGCCAAAATTTTGTAACATTAAATCTGACAAACAATGGGTTTTCTTCCTAGAACGGAAGGTTTGCATTATACTATGGTGGGTTTTTCATTCACAATATTATGCTGTCAAAATTACCAAAAACTTGATTATTTTCTGAGGTCCAAAATATTTTCTTTTGTCCAATCTATCCTTTTAAACTCATTTCAAACCTTAAAGATCACACAATCACACCTTTCAATAGCATCTTGTCCTAATTTCATCCTTACTATTGTCAATTTTTTTAACTTCAATCACCATTGGTCGTATTATATTGACATCTTCCAAAACTTGCATAGTCATCTATCGCCCACTTTGGTTAATGATTCATTCAACATCAATCAAATCAAACCACAATTCAACATCAATCCAAATCATAGTCCAAATCAAATTAAACCAATCAATCCAAATCAAATCAAACCATAGTCCAAATCAAATCAAACCATCAATCCAATCAAATTAAAACATAATCCAAGTCAAATCAAACCGATCAACCCAAATCAAATCAAACCAGCATCATCAAACCAAATCCATTTAATCCAATCCAATCATTCAATCAAATCAAATCCACTTTATAAAGATCAAAGTGAACATCAATCCAATGTTATTAAAATTAGAATTAGCTTACCTTATTTACTTGGTCATACATCATTGAATTGTTGTAGGTCACATCTTTAGGGACATTATCATTCTTCCTTGGACTATATCATGTCTAGGGTAAATATATCTTTTGTTATAGCCTTATCACCTCAAGCTATAGGATTTGGTTCTTTTCATTTTTTCTTGTTTCTTGAGTGCATCCTCTTAAGCAATCAAACCTTTGTTAGAATAATTGAGAGGGGGGTGGATCAGTGGCCTCAAAATATTCCAATAAATCAACCCAAAAACTTTGTACCACAATATTAAGCCTCTAGTTATCTTCAGTCCTACAATATGAATGCCTTCAAACAATCTTAAGAAATAACTACGTCTCAGAATTCATTGTTAAACCTTATTCTTACTATTTACCGATTAGTAGTCTTTCATTTACCTAAATACAGTAAATTTCTTAGTGTATACCAATCAAATCCAAATTAGTTATGTGTAATGCAAAACACTAAAGTAATGACTCCTAAACACATTGACACATAGATTTTTAACGTGGAAACACTTGGGACTGGTAACCCAAAATTTTCACTCTTTTGAAGTGAGCTCGGTGAAGAGACAACCTTGTTAAAGGTTACAAACACACTATTAGGTGTGACCTTGTTAGAGGATTTAAATAGAATAGTTTGTCACTTGATATCGGGCATCTCTATGCTACCTTCTATGACCAAACCTAGTGTAGTTTGTCAAATAGTATCTATCATCTCATGCTATCTTCGTGATCTAACTTTTTGATACTCCTTGGGATGGATCTCAATATAGAAAGGATTGTTAATTCCTGATTGGTTAAGATACTTTCTGATCCAATGGTTAAATTGAAACAGTAAATGATCTTATTCACATATAAAACTATAGACTTTCATATTTTCAGATCTATTGTAAGCTCATAATACCTTTCTGATCAATGTATCTTTTCAATTCCTTTGCTCCACTTCTTTCTTCTCAGTGATGTTGTGCTTCTCTATTGCTCAGTCTCCACAGAAATCTTTAGCTCTTTCCTCAGCTTGATTGATCAGGACTATATGAAGTTGTTCTTCACCAGTTTCTCTTCAGCATCCTCTTTCTCTATTCACTCCCCTAATTCATAATGAATTATAGTGTCTCTATATAGACATGATATCACTATTTCTCAATTCTTGACTTTCTTGTTCTTGGTGTGATCCACAATTATAGCCAATCTTGCTTTAAAGCTTTACTTCAATTTTATCCAGTAGATTTCTCCTTGACAACTGGAATAAAATAGCTTTAAATCTTTCACTTATCTCTGGCTTTAACTTGTCGATGAAAACAATGTTAACAACCAGTTAACTCTATCTTTAGCTCTTTCTAGCGAAGTGTTTTGTCATTTTTGAACTTCAATTCTTTTCAGTGTTATAACTCTTTGTTAGCTTTGGTCAACACTTCAGTTCTCCTCAAGCATCTCTGTCGGGGTTTTCTGTCTATCAAGCATCACTGTGAGGTTCTGTTCATTGGTAATGCTTGTTGGTTTTCTTTCTCAAGCATCACTGTGACTTTACTTTTGGGTTTCTTTGTCCGTCAGGGTGCACTGCTCATTGATGTTTGTAATCAATTAGTGAATACTGATCTTTTATGCATTACTGATAGCATAACCTTTATCTTTATGGTTCTCTAAAGTCTTTGACACTTTTTATATAACCAATTAGATTATATCAAGTTGACATCAATGAAAATACAATCCATTAACTAATTTAATGTCTTGCATTATCTTTCTACATTTCCTTGATCAATTTAACATCTTCAAACATTCAATCAGTTATAGTTCATCAACCTTGTCACATTTCCTATTGAATTAATAAATAACCATCTCAATCAAAACCTTTTGATTCAAGTGATCAACCATCTAATCAATCAATCACTTTGATCTAATCCATCACATTATCAAATTAATTCACCTTGTCTAATCAACCAAGCAATCTCTCATCCTTAATCTTATCATTTGCATTTCATCACTCATCACTTGCACATCACTTTTTCATCCCCATTAGAACTAGAGCTAAATCAAGATGCAAAATGGAACATCAAATTATACAATCTTCCTCATTATTTCCTAATCCACCACATGATCCTACTTCTATTCCTCAAGTGGATGTACCTGTAAATCCACCAATCAATTTTGATCCAATTAATAAAGTTACTCTAGAAGAGGTCATGGTAAACCAACTAGATGGAAATGATTGACAAATAGATCCCATTAATCATTTCCTCAAAGATGTGGATAATTCCCAAATGATGGAAGACATCATTGAGAGTCATAAGGATATCATCTTCTCAAACATGGTAGCTAAGAGTATGATCATTGCAGCCTCCACTAATCCAGTGATAGTGACACCACAAATAACACCTCAACAACCAACATCTCAATGATTTGAAGCACCACCCATCTCACAAACAACACTACCTCATCAATACCAAGGTATTCATACCACATGTCACCACCTCCTCATGCATCCACGTGACAATCAAAACAAGGGGACCCATTTGCATCAATTATTCCACCTCCTCTTGGTACACTTGGACATCACAATCAATTATTTTATAAAAAATTAGGATGGGTTATCACACATGTGTCACTTATCACACCATCTACTCAGCTTGCTACCTCAATACCAGCAATGTCATTGATGCATACAATCGTCAACATAGTTTACACAATGCCATTCCCAAATCCATGTAAAATTACACAATCTCCTAATGTATTGATCACACAATCATAAGCATTTACTATAGGTATGTCATGTTATTGACCTCCTCCCACTTAGTCCATGACTAGGGGCATGATTGGCACCGCACCAATAGTCATTCCAATACAATCTATGCCATAATTATTGCAATACCACACTACAATCCTCAACTAACTACACCACCAATGACACCACAACAACATGTGAGTTAATTGAAATCACCATCATCTTCCCAAGTGGAAATGCAAGGTTACCAGTCATCAGGTGGTTCTATTATTCATCCCCCATTATACAATCCACAAACTAACACATGTTATCTGACAAACATAGGGGGAAACTACCTTGCTAGTGGAACACATTATGCCATGCCACCTATAAACCTTTCATATCAGAAATAATATAATCCTCAATCCCATAATGTTGATATAATTCATCAACTACTATCCATGGTCTAACAAGGTGCATCCACCTGTCAAAAACCCTCATTTGTTCATCAAAATACATCAGGATACATACATCTCTAATAGCCCCCTATCAGAATACTTATCAAGCACATTATCAATCAATCACACCTTCACCGAGTCCACACATGATGGGAGCCCAAACACCATAATTTCTCATTAACACTGAATGGGAAGAAATGAAAGCCTCTCTTAAGAACCTTTAAAGCAATAACTCGAAAAAAGTATTCAAATTTGAGGAACTTTGTCCATATCTATTTGATAGGTCCATTACAACATTACCCTTTCCCAAACATTTTGAAATGCCAAAATTCAATAAATACAAGAGAAATATGGATCCACGTAACCATATCAAACAATTTTACATGGCTTGCTAAGAAGTGTAATATTGCAATTATCTCTTATGCTTGTTTCCAAAGAGTCTCAGTGGTTGTTCATTGGAGTGGTTTTACAAGATACCATTTGGTTCAATCACCACTTTTTTTGACTTATCTGATTAAATTTGTCAATAATTATCATCATAAACTCAAACATGATATATCTATATTATACCTTTGTCAAGATAAACAAAAGGAAGGTGAAATTCTTCTTGATTACATGTAATGATGAAAATCCCTTGCTATTTTCCTCCCATGTAAACTTCCAACCTCACAATTGGTTACCACATTCATCAACAATATACAATCTGAACTTTCTTACCACATAATACTCAATTGTGCTAGTACCTTCCAAGACATAAATACTCTGGGGTCATATTTTGAGAAAGCTTTAATGGAAAATGTATTATCAAATCATCCAACGATTTTCCTAATCGGTTGAATAATGACAAATAACGTTATTGGTGTTGGAGATTTTCTTTTGTGCAAATAATTGATTGTATGTTTGTCATTGATGACAACATATAATATACAGCAGTGTTCTATATGCAATTATTAGTATAGATGTTCTGGAGCTATGTGTGTTTATTTCCATAGTGTATACATGTTCTAGATGCTATGTGCATTCACACCAAGTCAGATATGAAGTTTCAATTGAGTTATGTTAATCAGTTATGGCAGTTACAACGTCTGAAGATTATCTGTCAAGAGCCAATGTAAATAAAGTGTTGCTTGAGTTGCGCCAATCTTTGGGATATGCATGTTTATATTAATGTTTAGTTATGAGTTAGTGATAATTATATAAAGGTGCCAAGCATGTTTTAACATAATCATGATATTAGAGTAAAATTGGTGAAGCCGACTTTGTGAAGCGTGGCGTCTATTCATTTTGAGTTGTGCAGTTCTAACTTTGATTGTGTGGTTAGTTAAGCCAACAAAGAAGTTGATGAACTGTTCCCATATACCATCATGACCTTATCCTTGGTGAAGATACATATAGTAGTTCAAATTTGTTCAATAAGTGTGAAAAAATGAAGTGAAAAATAGTAGACATAAGAGAGCAAAAAGTAAGACAGAATAAGTTAAAGAACTATGTGAAGATTACAATTCATTGGAACTAATCAAGACAACATGTCTACTCAAATAGTTCATCTATCAGATATAGTGTATATTTTTTCTACTGAAGGTTGCAGCCTTCACCATTTTAGCAGTGAGCTTTTGGACAGTGAGTCCTCACCCCTAACAGGGTTACTTGTAAAAGACTCCTAACAGGGTCCGACCTTTAACCAGGTCTCTGTACTTATTGCATTGTAAAGAACAAGTCCTAATAGGGTTGCAAGATCTCCTAACGGGATAATTATACTCAAGCATAGTTCTTTGTGGGTGCTAATTCCCACCGGGTTTTTTAACTATTTGGTTTCCCCGTAACCAAAATTAACGTGTTCTCTATTGTGTTATCTGAATGTGCATTTTCTTTATGCTAATTTATATCTAAGAGAAGAAAAGAATTAAAATATTTGATAACTGATTCACCCCCCCCTCTTAGTTATCCTTTAGGACTATTCTAACCATTGGTATCAGAGCCAAGTTCCTTGGAGAGAAATCCTAACAACTTAAGGTAGATCAGATGGCATACTTTAGAAAAGAGAGTCCTAAGTTTAATGGAGAAAACTATCTTGACTAGAAGAACAAAATGATAACACATCTTAAGTGCATTGGATTTGAGATCTATGAGATTTCCACTCAAGTAATTGAAGTTCCCACCCTAAAATACCTTGCAAAAGAAGACTCTACAATCAAACAAAAGGAAGTGTACACTCAAAATGCAATCTCCAAAGAAGCCCTAATCAGTGCCCTATCCGACAGTGAATTTTCTGAGATCATGAAGGCGGATAAAGCATACTCTATTTGGAAATACTTAGAAGATATGTTTGAAGTAGACATCCAAGTAAAGAATGCATGCAAAAAGACATGGAAGAAAAGATACAACAACTTAGAGATGCTACTTGAAGAAAACATCAGAGCCTACAATCAGAGAATTAATGAAGCAGTTTTAGGTATCAGGAATAATGGTGGAGAAATCTTAGAGGATGATATAATGGAAAACCTAATGACCACATTGACAGTAGAATATGAGAGCACAATCAATATCTTAGATGAGACTATGTAATTTTCAAAATACTTCAAGAGAGAGACTTTGATCAACAAAATATCTGCATTTGAGATATCAAGATTGAAGATAGAACCCAAAAGTGAGACAACTTTCAAAGCCTCAGTCCACAGCAATAAATCTATAAGCAGCTCTAGTAATAATGAAGAAGTGGATACAGAACTAGAATAAATCATTGCTATGATTTCCAAGAAATAAAGGAAAGGTAAAGGGAAATATGAAGGACAGCTACCATTAAAATGTTTTTCATGCAACAAAGTTGGTCACTTTACATCCAAGTGTCCTACAAGAGTCAAGAAGTTCATATCATATTATAAGCCCAAGTACACTAAGGAATGTTATCATGTTGAAGATGGTGTAACTGATGATGATTTGGGAGAAGATGAAATTGGTTTCATTGCCATTAAAGACATTGAGAAGATGCTTTAAGAAATGGACAAGGAAGATGAAGAAAAAGCACAAGATTTAGCATTAGTTTCAAAAGTTGACATCATAACTGACTGGATCATTGACAGTGGATGTTCACACCACATGATAGGAGACAAAGAAAAATTTGTACATTTGGACAAGTTTGAAGGTGGAATGGTTAGATTTGGAGATAACACTCCCAAACCTTTCATAGGCAGAGGTTCTATCACCTTAGATGGAAAGAATATGACAGATGACATTCTTTATGTTGATGGTTTAAATCATAACTTACTAAGTGTTGGACAGTTGCTTGATAAAGGATATCAGTTTGAATTCAAAAACAACCAGTGCATCATTAACAATAAAGAAGGAGACATGATTGAATCAAGCTCAAAGACCAAAGGTAATGTCTTTCAGCTGAGTTTAGAAGTAAGTTTTTTTGTTGCAAAAGTGGATGATAGTTGGCTATGGCACAAGAGACTTTGTCATATCAATTTTGACAACCTAGTCATGACAAGTAATGTAAATGCAATAAGAGACCTTACAAGTATTGCAAGACCAGTTGACACCATGTGCAGGGAATGTGTGATGGGGAAGCATGTGAAGACCTCATTTAGGAGAAAAAAAGACTCTGCTAAAAATAAATTAGATTTGATACATACAGACCTATGTGGACCTACTCAAACAAGATCATACTATGGAGAAAGGTATTTCATTTTATTTGTTGATGATTTCTCAAGGATGATGTGGGTTGCGTTCCTAAATGAAAAATCTGAAGCTTTTGAGAAATTCAATGTGTTCAAAGCTAAGGTTGAGAATGAGTCTAGATTAAAGATAAAATGTATGAGATCTGATAGAGGATGAGAATTCACCTCTGGCCAATTTTATAATTACTATGAAGAACATGGAATCAAGAGACAGTCAAGTGCACCTAGAACTCCTCATCAGAATGGCATTGTAGAAAGAAGGAATAGAATACTACTTGACACAGCATGCACTATCATGATTGAAGGAAAAGTTGCCCATTCATATTGGAGAGATGTGGTCAATACAATAGTCTATACTATGAATTGAATACAAATGAGACCAAGCATAGACAAGACACCCTATGAAATTTGGTTTGGTAATGTACCTACTGTAAAATACTTCAGAATCTTTGGAAGCAAGTGCTACATCAAGAGAGATGATAGCATTGGGAAGTTTGATGCTAGAAGTGATGAAGGTATTTTTCTTGGTTACTCTACTAAAAGCAAAGCCTATAGATGTTTTAATCTAACATTAAATAAGATCATTGAAAGTACTCATGTGAAGATTGATGATAATTTAATGATTCAAGAAAGATATTATGACTATGCTCCCATCATATAAGATGAGCCTAGACTCATCAATAGGGACATAGTTATTAAAGAAATGTTTGATTGTATTGATGTTTCATGTAACAATCCTGAACCAAGTGAAGAAGAATCACAGATTATAGATGAAAGTATCACCCCTAAGAACTCAAAATACACATCCAAATACCACTCTAAGGAAGATATCATTGGAGATCATAGCGCTAAAATCTTGACAAGATCTAAAGAAAAAGGTTCAACCACTGATGAAGAGGTTTTCTTACTTTTGCAGATTGAACCCTTAAGTGTTGAAGATGCGTGCAAAGATTCAGATTGGAAAAGTTCTATGCAAGAATAATTAGATCAAATAATCAAGAATGAAACATGGGAACTAGTCCCTAGACCTCATGACAAGAATGTGATTGGAACAAAGTGGATATTTAGGAATAAAATGAATGAAGAAGGCACAGTGGTAAGGAACAAAGCAATATTAGTATGTAAAGGATATGCACTAAGAGAAGGAATAGACTACACTGATACATTTTCCCCTATGAGCAGACTGGAAGCTATTAAGTTGTTTTTGGCTTATGAAACATTCAAGAACTTAAAAAGTATATCAAATGGATGTCAAGTCAGCTTTTCTAAATAGTGACCTGAAGGAAGAAGTCTACATAGAGTAGCCTGAAGGATTCAAAATTTCAGACAAACCAAACATGGTATGCAGACTAAAGAAAGCACTTTATGGACTTAAACAGGCCCCAAGAGCTTGGTATGAGAGACTTGATAGTTACTTAACAAAGATAGGATTCAGAAAAGGAGCAATAAACTATAATTTATTCATAAGAGAGACAGATGAAGGATTACTAATCATTGCTATTTTTTTTGATGACATTATCTTTGGAGGTAATGACAAACTTAGTGCAAAATTCACCAAAGAAATGAAAAGTGAGTGTGAAATGAGCATGATTGGACCTATCAAATATTTTCTTAGATTGAATGTAGAACAAACAGACAAAGTCATATTCATAAATCAGTCTAAGTATGTGAAGGAGATATTAAAGACTTTCAAAATGGAAGATTTCAAAATAGTAAGCACCCCCATGATAATAGGAAGCAAGCTTTCTAAAAATGATGATTCCACAGCAGTTGACAAGACTCTATACAAGTCCATGATTGGAAAATTCATATATCTTACTCAATATAGACCTTATATTTCTAATGTAGTTGGCATTGTTGGAAGATTTGAAGCTGAACCTAAACAAAATCACCTAATGGCAATAAAAAGAATATTCAGATATTTAAAAGGAACTATAGACTCTGGTTTATGGTATCCTAACTTAGAGAATATACAACTTCATGTGTATATTGGTGCTGATTTGGTAGGTTGTGTTGATGACAGAAAGAGTACATCAGGAGGAGCAGTACTTCTTGGAGATAGATTGGTCACTTGGACAAGTAAAAAGAATAATTGTATCTCTCAGTCAACAACAAAAGTTGAGTATGTTGTAGCAGCATTAAATTGTTCAACAATGGTTTGGATCAAATAGATGATTAAATAATTTGGTATTCAGATTTATTATCCTATTTTTATTCACCGTGACAACACTAGTACTATTAATATGTCAAAGAACCCTATGATGCATGCAAAGACAAAACACATTGAGATCAAATACCACTTTCTAAGAGAAAAAGTTACAGACAGAGAAGTAAAGTTGGATTATGTGAATACTAAAGAACAATTAGCAGATATTTTTACAAAGCCATTATCAAAAGATACTTTTGAGTATCTCAGGGAGAAGCTGGGAGTAATTCCCTTTCCTGAGTCTGATTAGAATTTGCAGAAAGAACATCAGTCCTTGGTGACTGATGAATGGTTGACTACTCTACTTTTGGAGTAGTACCTATGCCTAATGGTGTTTAACACCCTTTTTCATTGATGTCAAAGGGGGATTATTAGTAAGGGGGAGCATATACTTTGGGGGAGTATATAGTTAGAAGAACAACAGTAATGAAGATGAACTTTTGATGAGGATATTGAAAATATTGTTAAAAGAAGGAAGACACTTTGAGTTGATGATATCATATGTTGCCATCAATGTCAAAGGGGGAAATTTTTGGAGATTTTATTTTGTACAAATAATTGATTGTATGTTTGTCATTGATGACAACATATAATATACAGCAGTGTTTTATATCCAATTATCAGTACAGATGTTCTAGAGCTATGCGTGTTTATTTCCATGGTGTATACATGTTCTAGATGCTATGTGCATTCACGCTGAGTCAGATATGAATTTTTAGTTGAGTTATGTTAATTAGTTATGGCAGTTACAACGTCTAAAGATTATCTGTCAAGAGCCGACGTAAATAAAGTGTTTCTTGAGTTGTGCCAATCTTTGGGATATGCATGTTTGTATTAATTTTTAGTTATGGGTTAGTGATGATTATATAAAGGTTCCAAGCATGTTTTAATAGAATCATGATATTGGAGTAAAATTGGTGAAGCCAACTTTGTGAAGTGTTGCATCTATTCAGTTTGAGTTGCACGGTTCTAACTTTGATTGCGTGGTTAGTTAAGCTGACAAATAAGTTGATGAAGTGTTCCCAGATACCATTGTGACCTTATCCTTGGTGAAGATACATATAGCAGTTCAAATGTGTTTGCTAAGTGTGAAAAAATGAAGTGAAAAATAGTAGACAGAAGAGAGAAGAATGTCAGACATAATAAGTTGAAGAACTATGTGAAGAAACATAAGAAGATTGCAATTCATTGGAACTTATCAAGACAATAGGTCTACTCAAATATTTCATCTATCAGATATAGTTTATATCTGTTCTACTGAAGGTTGCAGCCTTCACCATTTTAGCAGTGAGCTTTTGGACAGTGAGTCCTCACCCCTAATAGGGTTACTTGTAAAACACTCCTAACAGGGTCTGACCTTTAACCAGGTCTTTGTGCTTATTGCATTGTAAAGAAAAACTCCTAATAGGGTTGCAAGATCTCGTAACATTGATAATTATACTCAAGTACAGTTCTTTGTGGGTGCTAATTCCCACCAGGGTTTTTACCTATTTGGTTTCTTTGTAACCAAAATTATTGTGTTCTCTATTGTGTTATCTGAATGTGCATTTGCTTTATGTTAATTTATATCTAAGAGAAGAAAAGAATTAAAATAGTTGATAACTGATTCACCCCCCTGTTGATGGGGGTTTGTGACCGGGTCTGCCAATAGATGTAAGTTGTCACCAGGTACCAGGGTACCGGCCAAATTCACCTGTAAAGGTTATCTGAAGAAATGAGATTCTTTGGGCCTTCAAGCATGTGAGGGTTGAGTCTCAACGGTGTGGGAGCTAAGTTGAGCATTTTAATTATTTTGTTCGGGGGATAGTTAGTTATCTTGGCTCATATTCTTCGGGGATCTAGGTAAGTGGGGTTTCCTGCAATCATTTGTTAGTCAGCCAAATAAACTTAAAAATATAGGCCAGGGTTAGAAGTATTCCATC
Source organism: Thuja plicata (assembly GCA_018584345.1). Lineage (NCBI taxonomy): Eukaryota > Viridiplantae > Streptophyta > Pinopsida > Cupressales > Cupressaceae > Thuja > Thuja plicata. Next base: position 293,116 of record MU223920.1, on the reverse strand, counting down.
TACCTATAATCATGCAAATACATTAAAAACATCAACCATGCTCTAACATGCTACACTAAAATACTAAATACACATAGAACCATCAGTTTACATATATTCAATAGTGAGGGAAAAGGAGGTTGTTAATCTACTTAAAATATCAGAGCAAGGGACATAAGGAACATACAACACGAAAAGAATATCAACTCAGAGATCAAGAGACCAACAACAGCATTGCAAGAATCCTTCCTTCTTCATTAATGGTTTTCCAGCATCACTGGTGAGTACATCAACAATAACTCCAAGGGAGCATCTATCTACTGAACTGCTAGAAAACTAAGGAGCATTGAGCTCTGCAACAACTAGAAATGAAATTGAAATTCTCTAGCTATGGACTACAAAATCATCAATTTTGCCGACCCTTGGAATGAGGTCAGACTCATTATTTATACACAGATTTGCCCTAAACTTAACCTAACTTACCTTTACACTCAATCAATAAAATATAATTTCTAGTGGTCGATACTACCTACACCACGCTACAACAACCTTGAGAAGAGCAGAGGTCTGACATGTCATAAGAATGAGATAAGGAAAGAGGTATGGAAGAATCAACCTCGAGAAGATAGCCAGAGGGAGAATAGAAGAAATCTGATCCCCCAGGGATCGAGGCTACATGCCTCATTAATGGAAAAGTGGCTCACTATCTCTGATGTGCCAGGTGTTATGTTGGAGTGGTGCCTGGGGAAGACCACCTGTCAGAATCATCTTTTGAGCTGATGCACCCCACTGGAGTCACCCACTTTCTGACATCCTTATTAACTGTCTGACAATGATCAGTCGGCTCCAGGGAACCTGGATGCGAATCATCAAAAGAATACAAAACTATGGATCCATAACTCTAGGATCTGGGAGCTTAAGCTCAAAGAATAAAGAATACAAAATATGCACGGCTAATGGAATTCATCAGACTCCAGAGAACCTTATTGCTCCTTACTATTTTTGAATGCTTCCAAAACTTGGCTTGCGCCTTCTTTGTCTATATCTTTGATGTTTTTCCATCGGCCATATAAAACCTCCAACTTCTCTTCAACTTATCCGGCCCCGTCCCAGAATTCACTTACCATTTTTATGGCATCATGTGCCCAGATCATCATCTTGGATAATCTTGATAACCTGCCCCTGTAAAAGTCTTTGACATACTGATACATGGACACCATCTGCTCATCGTATTTGCTGAGGACATATTCCTCCAAGGTGCATTTCCTGGTGGTGAAGGGGTCAACTTGCAACATCCCTACAACAAATTTCTAGAATGGGCCTAAAGGATATCGGGTCACAGTCATCTTATCATTTAAGTCCTTAACCAGGTCCTTGCATACCTCAATTTTGAGGCCAATTCTAGAGTACTAGGCCCGAAGAGAATCATATGATTCATCTCCCAAAATCCCCACCTCTATGATGGTTTCTTCTCTGGCATTAAATACTTCCTCCAACCTGACCTTTAATTTTTCATACTTCTCCAAGTCATGCTCCCATACAATAGCGGAGCAATTTGCCTGGTTGAGGAGAATGTTGATCTGGTAAAGATCTGGGAGGGACACCACTAGAAATTTTATTATGGAGGCTATCTACTCGGTGACCCACCCTTCCACAACCTATACCTTCTTCTTCATAGCCCTTAGATAATCCACGTCATCCCGCACAAGCAGTAATCCAGAGTTAGAAGCTTCCGAGTGGATCTCAGCAAGAGGCTGTGTAAGTTCCACCAGAAGTGCGAGGAGATTTGCATTGGTCTCCTTTTCCTCCTTCAACTTCTGGCCTTGTTTATTGTATCGGGCCTCTACTACTTTGGTGGCCTCTCTTAGCAAATCAAATTCACCCTGCTTATCTCTTCTCCCTAGTGCCACTTCTGTAATAGTGTAATCTTTGGGCCTTACAGCCACTGCATCTGCATCTGGTGGAGGTGTTGCGATTGTCACAACTGTACTTCCTATTGGACCAGTCTGGAGGGTATGGACTATCTGTGCTTTCTTAGGCTTATGGACCTCTACATTTTAGGCCATCATATCAGCCAAGGAGAGTGGAACACCTGTTGTTACTATTGAGGCCTTTCTCTTTCTTGATTCTACCATCCATTGGGGTGGCTGGGGTGGCTTCATTGTTAAGACCTGGGCATCTGGATTCCTTTTGGAATCTGGTAGTGTATTCCTGGGATCAACATTGTCGTCAGGATCTTTCTCTCTTTCATGTTCCTGTTCTTTTCCTTGCTCTCCGGAAACCTTAATGTTGTCTGCCATGCTGGCATCTTCCTTTGTGATATCTGGGGTTTCTTCTATGTCAATATCAATATCACCTATATCTATGGGGCCTTTTGAGTCCTTCTCAGCCTCAATATCAATTGATTCAACATTTATATTTTTGGGGATTTCCTTGTCATTCTGCTGCTATTGTTCTTTGACCTCATCAACTTCATCTGCCAAAACATCTTCCTCCACTGGGACATCTTGTAGAGGTGGGTGAGGTCTCTGGCCAAAGTTTAACAATGTGGTCACCTTTACTACCTCACCAAACATACTCCAGGGCAATTGGTCCTCCAGAGTAACCGAAGGCATTTGGAGCTTGATGATTGGGGGTACGGTTGATCCCGAGGGTCTGGTTTCCCCAACCATTAGTTGCTCATCTTTGCTTTTCCTTCATTCATCCTTGATCTCTTGGACTGGCATTTTCTCCCACTCAGGCTCCCTTTGTATTTCCTCCCAGGCTTTTTTCTCTATGGAAGCTTCTTTTTCTGGGACCTCTTCTTTTGTTGGGATATCCTCTTTCTCTTGGGCGATGACCTCTTCCACCGCGTGATCTACATCCTCATGAAGTTTCATGAGCTCATATGCCTCAAAGCCATTGTCAAAATCATCATGTGAGGGAGAGGAATCAAAAATATTCTTGAGTTTGGGGGAATCCAAACTGACATCAACCAAAGGAAATTCTGGCATACCAGGGCTAGCGGCTGCGCTTGGATTGGGGGTCACCTTTTGCTTCTTCTTCCTTAGTAATGGGACCCTGGTATCTAAAACACTTGTAGACCTTGCCTCAGTGAGAGTCTACCTGCTCATCATTGTAGCCAATGATGGGGATCCCACCGGGTGAGAAGATGCTACTGGAGTTACGAGGAGGCCGGAGGAAATTTGTGCGCTTATCTGCTAGCTCGCTAGTCTCACCGAATCCATTTTTTTTTGTAGTTGTACCATTACGGGGGCTGGACCTGGAGGAGGTACCTTGGCTGGGGTGTCTTGTTTTTCTTTCCCCTTTCTTGTGCTAGGTCTGGTGGTAGCAGTGGGCCTTCAAACAATTGGTCCCTTTTGGGTGATCCTAGGACACACCCGAGCAAAATAATTATGACTGGCCTCTAAAATGGGGTAGAATACTCCCTTAATTATCAAATCCTCTTGGGTGGCCCAATCCACCAGAGGGAGATCCATTTTATCCAATCCCTTCCCTTTATATGTTGTATCTTCCAGTGGCCCGTCATTTGAAAAACCCTTCAGAAAATTACAAAGGTCAAGTACCTTCATCAGTCCTTTCAACATCCACAGATGTTGGCAGGCTCAGAGGTCAAAAATATCTTGGAAATCTACCCAATAATCTTCAACGTCTTCTATGTGTGGTGGGGAGGCCCGGGGGAGTGCCAAAGCTATCTTTCCAAGTGGATCAAAACCTTTTCTGGCATGGTCAAATTTGACCAACTCCGAACTCTTTAACTCATTATCTGCCTCCTTTGCTATGACTAAACTACAAGTGTAGTTCCCACAAGAGACCAGGAATGGAACATTGGTGGCCTTCTTCATCGTGAAGAGGGCGTGTAGCTCCAAAATCTGTCGGCAAAACTCTAGAAGAATGATTCTATCCCCGCAATACCGGGGAAGAAGATAGGGTTTCCCAGAGAAGTCGGTCACCCAAATTTACATGTGCTATTGGAATTGAATAAAATATTTTCCATAGGTGCTCACCAAGTTCATCGCCTCTTGCGATAACTAGTATCTGGAATCATGAGTAAGTGTCAAAATGTTTTGGTAAATGAAGGCATCATTTACCCTACATAAATTTGGGAAACTGAGTTCCCACTGGACTTAGGGATAATGATCCCATGGTGTCAACTGGCCTGGCACATTCCTAAGAATTCCCATTATTTGTAAACCTAGAAAAGCCAGTCTTTGTTGGGCCAGCGCCCATAGCACATATGATGTCATGTAGAACTTAGAACTCTGGATGATGCCCTTCAGCTGCATGTCCACGTGATTGGCTATAATAGCCGCCCAATGCAAATTCTGGTTGCGGGTGGTGATGCAGTAAAGAAAGTAATACATCCATGCCAAGAAATCTTGGGCATGGGGTTGTCTGAGATCCTGCATAGAAAAATAATGCCCGCCTGAATGGTCTCCTTGAAATCCCCGCAGGGAATTTCCAACTTCATCTTTTTATGGTCCCTCTTCGGGGACTTCAACCACTGAGTGTTGAGGTATTGCTGAGAGATGAGAGAAGCCTCTTCAAATTCCTATAACAATTTGGCCTAGTTGAGAACAAAAAACCCTTTGAATTGAGGGATCCCCAGCCTTGAGGTGAAAGTTGTTGCATCCAAGTTGACGATTGTCGCTAGATATTGTAACGGTCGGGGATCGGCGAGCAGAACAGTCTGAGTAGGTGCATTGTATAGTGTTTCCAATTGAAGTATCAATTTTGGTGATTACACCAAGAAAGGAAAATTTGTAGCCTTAATGATTCTGGAGGCGGCCAAGTGAGTGGCCATACTATCTCTGTCGGATTTTAGTTTGTATATGGCTTGAATTAAGCCCTACATTTCAGCCCAAAGTTCAGGCTCTATGTCTATTATTTCTTGCACTTTGGAGTCCACCTTGGACCCCATGAGAATGCCCTCCTTTAGGTATTTAGAGGTTAGTGGCATCTTAGCCAGCATCTTTTTCACCTTGGTTTTTATGGCCGCCCGAGTGGAGGTAGTAGGCAGCTTTGGGCTATCAGGAGGAGTGATCACTTCAAACATTTTGACCAACTATCTGCAACCTGCAAGACTGGAGAACCGTTAGTATATGATATGACAAAAGTAACTTTTAAAGACTCTAGGGAATTCATCGCAAGTTTGCACCTGTCCAGAAATGTTAGCACATGTCACAAAAAATCCTAGAGTTTTAAGAAATACGTGAGTTGGATTCTGATCAACACCCGAGGGCTATAGGGTATTGGACAAAGTAACAAAGATGGAATGAAGACCCAGGGGCTTATCGGCACCCAAAGTCTAGAAGAACTAGCCATTATCAACATGACCAGTAGGAAGTCATACTGAGCTAACATGGGATGTCACGTGGCCATGTGATACGCGATGTAATGACATTAATGGCAAAAAGTGGGCTGACACGGGGGAAATTGAATGCCAGATGGGATGGGGTTTAAATGCCTACTCGTGGGAAATTAATCCTACCATTAAGATGACACGATAGAGGAGAGAGAAAGTAGCCATGGCTTCAAAGTAGTGAGGTGGTGAGTTTGAATCATGGTGACTCCCTCTCGACAAGCTCAATAGGGTGGTTCGAAACATGATGGAGCATGGCAAGCTCAACAGGACGAAAGGATATACATGAGATATACACACTAAACTATAGAGGGTTGAGGCTTTGCGAGGGCCAAAGTGTAGCTCATAGAAAAATGACATATACACAATATTCATAGAGTATTTACACAATGTACAGGATTTACAGGCACCTAAAAGCTATTCTACCACAATGTACAATATATACACTATACTACAACTGCACAGAGAGAAGAAAACCCTTTGGTAGAGCCAACCCACCAATGGGAGGCAACCAAGAAGAAAAATACAAAGGTAGAAATGAGAACACTCGAAAGCAAAAACAAAACAAAAATAAGCATGAGCACAACAGAAGCAAAAGACAGAAAACCAGAGAAGGAAAAGTCGAAAGCCTACTTGGAACGCAAAGAATGTAGGGAGGACAAGCACAGGAAGCACTCTGCAACAATTTCACCTTCAAACAACCATGAGAAAGCACCACCAATCAATGTTCAGTTAGCCACTAAGAACAACGAGAAATTTGTTGTTTAATAACCTTAATCACCTTAAAATCACTCTAAGTGCTCTAAGTGTTTTAATCGCGGTAACTGTGAAAATGACAAGTAACTTCTATTTATACCCCTAGGGTAAAAATAAATTACATTCTTTCCACAAACTCTGGAATAGGCAGACCTTTGGACTCTGGGCTTGAGGATTCCATGCAACCATACCTTCTCACAAAAGAAGACATAATGGTAGAGAATTTTGGAGTCTAAACTCTAGCTCTGGAAAGAACAAACAAACTCTAGGACCTAGTCCCAAAGACACAAGAAGACAAAAGCAAAAGAAAGACAACCCTCACAGAAACAAAGACCAGAGGGAAAACAAAGAAAACCAAAGAAAACAAGGCAAGAGCAAAAGCAAAAAAGGGGACCCAACATTTTTTCTACAAAATCTAGGGATGAGTATGCAGGGCATAACACCCCGCCCTCTCAGTTATCCTTTGGGACTATTCCAACAATTGGAACTACAATAAGAACTTTATGGGTGAAAGTGTTACTAATTCCAAAACCATCCAAATGGTAGTGGCTACTAAGCCAACTCTTATACAAATGTATGTTAACCCTCCTATATAAACATTTATCAACTCATCACCTCAAAAGAAAGTCAACCAACAACAACAAGCATATCATAATCCTCCCATGCAAAACCCTAATGCATAAAATAATCAAACAAATGTTAGTAATAACTAAGAGGCGGGGGGGGGGGGGAATNAATGTTAGTAATAACTAAGAGGCGGGGGGGGGGGTGAATCAGTGGCCTCAAAAATTTATCCAATTTAATCCACCAATCAATACGTCTCCAATTATTAAGTCCCTACAAGATGCATTCCTTTGAAATACTTGAAACAAATAACTGTTTGTCGGTTTACCTTGTCTGTCCTTATTCTCCTTGATAACTGATAAGCAGTAAACTGTATTTACCGATACTTAGTAAATATGCATAGTATACCAATCAATCCATAGATGCATATGTAGAATGTAAAACAATAAAGTAATGAACCATACACATATAACACAAGGGTTTTAACATGGAAACCCTGTTAAGGGAAAAACCACTGGGACCGGTACCCAAAATTTTCACTCTTCTGAAGTGAGCCATGTTAGGAGCCAACCATGTTAAAGGTTACAAACACATTATTAAGTGCAACCTTGTTAGAGGATTTTTATACATAGGTTGTCACTTAGTATCTGGCATCTATGCTACCATCCTTAAATCAGTCTCATGACTATCAATAGGCTTTATGCTAATCTTACTACCATCCTTGAATCAGCCTCCTTCTTAGACTGTCAATAGGCTTTAGGTAAGACCGATGCTACTATCATGAGTCAACCTTCTGGTAATCTATTAGGATATACCTCAATTAAAAAAATACTGTTAAGTCCTTCTCTATTAAGAGACTTAATGCTTCAATGGCTAAACTGAAACAAAATGGCATGTTTCTAATGCAACTGAATTACAGATTTTCAAATCTATTTACTTATAATATCTTTCTGATCAATGTATCAATTCAATTCATTTGTACTTAACTCTTTTTTTTCTATGATGCCGTGCTTTTCTATTCGTCGGTGTCTACAAAATTCTTTAGCTCTCCCTTAGCTTGATTGATTAGGACTACATGAAGTTTATCCTTCATCAGTTTCTCTTCAACATCTTCTATCAGTTCACTCCCCCGTGTATCTGATTGCTTGTGGAAGTGAATTATGCTTGTCTCTTATATAGACATGATGTTCCTTAATTCTAGGTTCTTGATTCTTGATTCTTAGTGTGAAAAACAATCCAGCCAAATTGATTTATGGCTTTAACTCCTAATTTATCTCGTAGTTATCTTCTTGCCAACTGTACAAATCATTTACTTAACTGTGGTCAAATAAAACAAATCAAACAACTAGTTAAGTCTATCCTTTTGCTCTGCCAGCCAGATATTTTTTCATTTTCTGATCTCTCTGTTCTGTGTGTCAATTCTACAATTCATCGCCAGTGACAACTGACAGTTCTGTCGGTGCAGCTTCAGGATCTCCATCTGTCAGGCATCATTGGATCTTTCTCATCGAGCAACATTGTTTTTAGCTTGTCGGGCATCTTGTGATTCTTCTTCCTTGGGCAACACTGTCTTCTGCTCGTCGGGCATCACTGTGACTTAATCTCTATCTTTACTGATGGTGTGCACTCTACCGGTGTAGTCTATCACTTGGTGAATACTTGATGTTTATGCATTGCTGAAAGCATAACCTTATTCCATTGATTCTCTGAAGTCTTTGGCATTATGTATATGACCATATAGATGATATCAAGTTGACATCAATGACAATACAAACCATTAACTAATTTAATGTCTTGCATCATCTTCAACTTAACATTATCAAACATTCAATCAGTTACATGTCATCAACAAATTCTCACATTATCTCCTACACCTGCTCGAGAAACAAGTCAAGGAAATTCACTCCCTTGGGATATCCCTTGGATATAATATTCAAAAGAAATAAATCACATAGCATGATTGTATATCCACAAACTCAACTTTTTTATGATTCTAAGCCTAAACTAGATTGATACAAAGATAATGAGTATTGTGACTATTATTACATCAAAGGTCATACTACAAAAAAGTGCATGAAACTTAAGCACTTAGTCCAAGACCTCATTAATCAAGGTAGTATTGACATTGACGCAACAACTAGAATCACCTAACACCCATCTTGGTTTATAAAAGTATACTTTTACCAAACATCAAGGGGAACCTAGCACATCTAATACAGGAGGTTCTCGCATAACCAATCACATTAATTATAATGGTGTCACATTTGACAATGATAACATGACTGTTGTATCTCTCAAGTACATTATCAATTGAATATGATTTAAGGGGTAGATACATAGTGTGTTTCTACTACTAGACAAGCTTGTATGGTAATTCCTCGTCCTACAGATCTAGCTACTACACAAGCTCTCACACCTTCACAATATAATATCTTATATAATTTAGGAAAGAATCCTACATATATATCTATTTTTGATCTTGTGGAAGCCTCTCTTACTCACCAAGTGGCCGGAGTCCCAAGTGATACTGATCCTAACCAATTTCAGGCTATGATAGCCCACCAATATTCCATATATCATCTTAGTTTCACCCAATCTGATATAATGATCCCTAATCCTAATAACATCCACCCTTTTAATATTGAGGTCATTATTAAGAAATGCAAAGTCAAGAGAGTCATGATTGATAATGGTTCTACCCTCAATATTTGTACACTAAAATCTATGACTTGGGTGGGGTACACTATCATGGATATGCATAGTCATACTATCACTATAAAATCTTATGACAATGTTGAAAAAAATCTATTAGGCATGATAAATCTTCCTATACATTAGGGTTTAGTAGGACAAAATACACTATTCCATGTGGTTGATCTAGACCTTCCATTTAACACACTTCTTGTTAAATCTTCCTATACCAATATCTGTAGTTCCCTTACCAAGGCTTTGAAATCACCATTTTTGGTGATGCACAACTATTTGAATATTGTCACACTCTTGAGGCATCATCTCCATATTCACACCATTGCCCGAGGGTAGACATTGTAACACCTTGCACCTCTTCATCATCCACATATGTTGACCCTAACACCATACTTGTTACTTCAAAATAAAAGACCTCCATTTCATCATCCTTTTCACATCTCAAGATCAGTAATGTTTACTATGGATAGTATGCCCTACATGGTACTTTCATTGTGGGGTTGATGCTACACATTGATCCTCATTCATATGGAAATCCTACTAAGGAATATAAAAAGAAGGAACTAGTGGTCAAGGAATTTGGCCCCACAACATTCCAATCTCCTAGAGAGCTCATTCATGATGTGATATAAGGGACATAAATCAATGGATTTACAAAGATTCACCTAATGATGATGAGTCACATCTTGGCTATTTCAAAGCTAAATATCCAATTTCTCATGTGTTGGCTACAAAACAATGGGATTACCAAGGTGGGAGACTTAGGAAAGAGGAACAAGAAATGGGAACACCACTTGACCCTCCTCGCAATGTTGACAATCAAGGGCTTGGCTTTGGAAGTTCCTCGAATGATGACTCTACTTTGGTTAGTGCCTCTCAAAATGTAGAAAATAATTACTTTAAAGGCAAAAACATACCTGAAGATTTCGTTAAGAAATCTTAGGATGATATAGAAACATCTTCCTTACTTGGTATATCTATCATTTTCAATGCCTCTATACTCCTCATAGACTTTCCACTTTTCCATCCTCGCCTTATTGACTAAAGGAAAAGTATTTTACACCTTAACACATTCCAAAGAAATGCAGTGCTCTTATAGTTCATGAGTGTCATTAAATATCTACCATATCTTGATCAGTTTCCTTATAGAGTGTACAAGATGGACTCTTAAGCTTGCTTTGGGGAAGAGGATATTCTTAGTCACAAAATTGAAACAAAAAATAAAAATCAAGAGCATATTGGTGAAAACCTTTCTCAATCACCTTTAATTTCCAAAATAGTAAAATGAAAGGGCATATCTTTTGGTGAAAACCTCACTAAGGTACCATAAGATTAGGATATTACTCTTCCTTCCATGGAAAATTAATACACATAAAATTCATCCATTCTCATTGATGAAAAAAAGGAAGTCAATCTAAGAACTACAAAACATTCACGCATGGTCCACATGGTTGCTTCCCTATCTTATGATGATTTATAGGTATTTGGACAACTTTTGCAGAAGTAGGCCATTAACTTTGCATGGACATATGTTGATATGCCTGGTCTTTACCCTGATCTTATGGTAAATTACCTTGTAGTTAAACTAGATGCCAAGCAAGTTAAATAAAAGATAAGAAAGATGCATCCATAGGTGGCTCTTCTTTTTAAGGAAAAACTTGAAAAAATCTTGAAGCTAAATTAATTCATCCCATTGATTATTACGAGTGGATATCTAATATGGTCCAGTTTCAAAACACAGTGTTGATATCAAAATTTGTACATATTTTAGAGACCTCAATAAAGCATGTCCAAAAGATGACTTTCCACTTCCAAATATTGACATTCTTGTCAATTTGATAGTGAGACACAAGATGCTCTCACTTGTGGATGGTTTTTTAGGATACAACCATATTAAGATTGTTGAGATATATCAACACAAAACAATGTTCACTACTCCATGGGGAACCTTTTGTTTTGATTAAAGGTAAAAGGAAGTTTTGAAGGGGCCCTGAAACCCTTTACAACTAGATTTTGGAAGGAAACTGAAACCTGACTAAGATGAAATGCTGCTAAGAAGTGTGCATTTTAAACTAGCATCCCAAAACCAACAATCAAATACCAGCTAATAAAGATAAATCACTAAAACCCCAACTGTCTAGAAAATAGGCCTAAGCCTTACACCATTAATTTTGCTGGAGTTTTGAATCTCCCTAAACACAAATCTAGGTTTTTTACATGGAACCCAGAACCCTCAAGAACAACATCATAGGGCATCCTTACCCCAAATCATGCCTTTGAACTTAATCAAAAACACCCAGCATTCAGGATGGGAACTTGAAAACTATCAGCATCCATCTGCAAACTCCTACTAGTCCTGAGAAAAGAAAGAACCAAAAAAAAGAGGGGAGATAAGGACTCCCTCTACCACAGCTTTGGTGACAGATAAGATACCCAAAATGATGAGGATCAACCAGTACCAAAGGAGTACCACCAGCCCTAAACTAGTACCCCAACATAGCCTAGTCCACCATAAAAATCAAAGGGTTGATGTCCATCCATTTATAGCTTGTCATCCTATGACTAAATGAAAGAGGAGACCAAACGCAGCCTCAAACAACCTCCATCCACCAGCCACAGTCCACCTCTATAGATTGAGCCTCCACCTCAATAGGAAGCAAAGGAGAAGAAATTTCAAGCACAAAAAGAGTCCACCACCAAGAAGCCATACGAATAAAGCCCGCCTCAATAGGGGTATATTCCACCTCAATAAGAATATAGAATAGAGGAAAAAAGGTGAATAGAGATCCATCCCTGCAAGAAGAAGCATCCAAGAATAGGGGATGGACAAGAGCGACCGAGACCGACACAACAAAATAGGAAAAGATAAAACTAGCCCATATAAGGTCTTGCCTCTTTACAGCAACCAAAAAAGGAATGGACCACCATCTGAGATTCACAACACTTCTGGCTCATGGCTTCTCTTCCACATCAAAACTGTACCCTCTTCCACAAATAGGAGAAGGCTTAGAATATTAGGGAGACCACTCGTAGGAAAATCCTACTCTCTCCACTACCATAACCACCAAATGAGACCCATCTCATGCGGAAGACTCTAAATGATAGGGACCTTTGAATCCCTTCTCAAAAAAAAGCAGGGATCTCTACATCCCATCATCAGTGCAGCAGACCAAACACCTTCCCCATGGCAGGCTTCGCTACCAACTTTCCCTCCAACACCATCATCTTTATTATTTTTAGTCACATCATCTCCTACATCAGTTATGTCTACAGAGGTCCTAGATACTATGCCCATGCCTGCTCCTGCTAAAACCCTAGCTCCCACAACTGCACTTCTCTTCCCAACCGTGTTGCTCTTCCCAATTTTTCTCTTTTTAATAAATCAAAATGTTAATGAGAAACTCTACATTCTAGGGGGGAACCTTTTGTTACCAAATAATGTCATTTGGACTTAAAAATATAGGTCATGACACCTATTCATGTGTCATGAAACTCATGTTCCATGATCTAATTCAAAAACTAATGGAGTATGTTGATTACCTTTTGGGAAAGTCCAAAATCCTGATGGAACATCCTCCCATATTAGAACGCTTTTTTGAGTGCCTAACACAATACAAATTGAGATTGAATCCCAAGAAATGTATTTTCAGAGTTACGTCACATAAACTCCTAGGTTTTCGTGTATCCATATGAGGCATTTAAGTGGACCCAAAAAGGTCAAAGAGATATTAGAGATGCCTCCACCCAAGACATTAAAGAACTTGTGTACTTTCCAAGGAAATCTTCAATCCATCAGGCACTTTATTTCTCACCTTACTGATAAATGTCAACCTTACATGCATCTTTTGAGAAAGGATATAACCTTCAAGTGGGATGTTCCCTATCAATAAGGTTTTGATAAGATAAAGGAATAGTTGGCATGTCCAACCATTTTAATACCACTTGTACCAATGTGACCGTTACTTCTGTATATCTCAATCACCTTAGTAGCATTGGGGACACTTCTCACCCAACATGATGACCAAGGAAAATAAAGGGAAATTTACTATATCATTCATACCTTAGTCATCTATGAGCTCAATTATATATCAATACAGAAAGTGTGTTTAGCATTTTATTTTATTCCCAGAATCTTAGACATAACATGCTTAGTCACCCAGTGAAACACATTTGCAAGATTGATCCTTTAAAATACTTAGTCTCTAAGATAACTCTTGTTGGTCACATGGAAAAATGGGTTATTCTTCTTAGTGAGTTTTATATTTAGTATGTAGATAGGAAGGCAATCAAAGTTCAATTAATAGAAGATTTTCTAGCAGATAAACCTCTCCTAGATGCTTATCCACTAGTTACTAAATTTCCTAATGAGTACATTGGTACAATCCAATCTCAACCCTAATGGAAATTATCTTGATGGTTCCCATACACAAAGAGGATTAGGGGAAGGTATTATTGTCATCACTCCTTAAGGGACTTCATTCCAATTCATTCAATATAACCTTTGTGTGTACCAATAATATTTCCAAATACGAAGGTCTTATCACAATTTTTAAAGTTGGCATTTAGTGGAATATCAAAAAACTACAAGTCTTTGGCGACTCTCAACTAGTCATACAAAAAGTAAATGATTATTATCACACCAGGGATGACAAGTTATTTCTATATAAGAGATTGGTAGATGAGCTAAGGAAAATTTTCATATCTATCATCTTTGATGAGGTTCAAAGACTACAAAATAGGTGACTATAAGGTCACTTCTCGACATACAGATTAATAACTTATGCTATGAATTTCTAATTGAGTAGCTTAATTATCCTACTTTTGAAATGTCACATAATGAGATGGTCTGAAATATCATTTTTCTCCAATTCCCTTGGTTCCATGACACTTATGTATACCTTAAAGATGGTACTCTTCCACTTAACCTATCCCGTAATGAACATCAAAACTCCATACATCATTCTTCCTGCTACACCATTATAGTATATATTCTATATCATCATGTCTATAATGATGTATTTCCTAGGTGTTTATATTCGGATAAAGCTACTCTTGTGATTAAAGAGGTACATGCAGGAGCGTGTAGTGCTCATACGAGTGGATATGTCTCAGCCAAGCAACTAATGAGAGTGGGATACTATTGGCCTACTATGGAGCATGACTATTGTGAGTTTTTCAAAAAGTGTGTACCATGTCAGTAGCACAAATACCTAATTCATGTATGATAATAAGATTTTCAACATATTGTTACACTATAGCCTTTTTATACATGGGATTTTGACCTTTTTGGAAAGATCCATCCTTCCTCTTCTGATGGCCATAACTAGATAATTGTGGCTAAAAGACTCTTTACCAAGTGGGTAGAATCCATTCCACTCACCTCCATCACTAGAGTTCATATATCTAATTTTTATCTTGTACCATATCATTTGTTGCTATGGAATCCCATACACCATCCTTATCAATCATGGTACTCCCTTAAAAAACTAGAATCTACAAGACCTCACTGATACATTTCATATCCACTACCATTGTTCCTCCCCATATTACCCTCAAGGGAATGGCCAAGACAGGGCAACTAATAAAACCATTTTGTGCATCCTTAAGAAAGTTGTCAATGACACTAGCCACAAATGGAATCTCCTTCTCCAACCTACTCTTTGGGTTTACTGAACCAGTGTTTGTACCCCAACTAGTGCCACTAAATATTCTCTTTTTTATGGTTTCAAATTAATATTTCCAATTGAGGTTGAATTACCATCTTTGTGGGTTTCATTGAAAGACATCATCTTTGATGAAGACTACCATGTAGCGAGGCTCACTCAATTAGATCTACTTGACGAACAAAATCTAAAGGCCTATAATTACCTTCATATCTATCATAATAAACTCAATAAATATTATCAAAATAAATTCCATGCTTGTGATTTTGAAGTAGGTGATTTGGTCCTTTAAGAAAATCAGATAAATCAGGAAGATTGCCCAAAGAAAGGAAAGTTTGAACCCAATTGGATTGGTTCATATTTTGTCACAACTAGATATAGTTTAGGGGCCTACCACTTTTCTACTCTACAAGGAGAATCCCTCAATGATCCCCTTAATTTATTGCATCTCAAAAGGTTTTATGCATAATCCGTGACAAGTCTATCCCCACCTTTCAAAATAAAAAATACCAAAAAAATGAGAAAAATTGGAAAAATACAAAAAGAAGAAGTAAAATTAGTAAAGAGAAATGATTTATAATATGGTAAAAAATCCCTCTAGTGGCACCTTTGGAATGTATGTATTGTGAAAACCTAGTGCCAAGCATCACACATAGAAAGTAAATTAAATTATCCCTTAGGTTCTTAGTTGCAATCATCATATCACTCCAACATACATTTACCACCATTCTGCCATCCCTTTGGTCTACTCCCACCATAATATTATCTACTATTCCTACTATATAAAGGAGTACAGTGTTGTATTTGTGCATTTGTCCCTTGTATATAGATTTTAGTTTATTTTTCTAGCATGTTGCAGATACATTTTTGTCATGCCTTATACATATTCTGAGTGCATTTTAGTGATTGTCATGTCATTGTACACAAGTCTTTGCTTAGTTTGTTCATAATCATGTTTATTCTATTGGTGCTATAATGATCATCCTCATGCAATACTTGTCATAATGGGTCATTTTTGGTAACTTTTTTCTCAATCCATTGTTCGTCATATCATCATCAATCTATGCAAGATGCATCCTTCCTCATGTTAGATGGAATAAAATCCTCATCAATTAATCATCTAGTTTTTGGAAAAGGATATTTGACACATTCATGTTGAATTTGGTTTGTTTAGATTTTTGTTTATCTTTATGGTATCTCTCTTGTTCTATCTCCTCAAGGTTTTCTTTTCTTTTGTGTGTGGTCTAGATAGGTCCCTTGTACTTCCACATGTGGTTCCTGAGGTCACACAATATACTAGGGAATATCACTCGCTTGTGGTTCTTCTAGCATCGTATCGACCAAATTCCTTTGTGTCTCTTGCATGATGTTGGTCTAACCTTTTCTTTTTGTTGTGTCAGTCTTTTTTCACTATCTATGATGCAACTCTCGTTCTTCATACCTTGGCTAGTCCTTGATATTACTAAATCAAACTAAGTGCTCATTGTACGACACTATTTTCAAGGGTGCTTAAGCTCCATGATCATTTTTCATTATCATTTCACTTTCATTTTCTTTTCATCCATCCTACATGAGTTATTATTCTTAATCTATTTTCCTTTGGAATATGCACATATCCCTGCGTCTTCTTCATCCATCCTAGATAGTTTCTTGATCATCCTATCTTAAGAATACATTCTGATAGTTTCACATCTACCTGCATGGTTATTCAAACTACATAAGCATCTCATTGATATATCATATCATATCATCTAGTAAAATTATCATTTCATTTGCATGTGCATTCCACATAGACTCATATAAACATAAACATACACATTGTATCTCATAGTAATAGACATCATACCCCATCTTAAATCATATAGTTCATCATGCATAATAAAACCATAAAATAAAGTACATCACATCACATCCTACATCATAAATCCATTAGTACATGTCATACATGAATCACATGACATCACTTCCTACATCACAAACACGTTAGCATTATATCCCATACATTAATACATCCATCTCCTCATCATACATCATAAAACATAATAAAAGTACTCATAGACACAATGCGCCAACCAAAATGTCTCCATCATGTGTGTGTGTGTGTGTGTGTGTGTGTGTGTGAACAATATATCCACACATCAAATATGATAAAAGAATGATAGGAATCAAAGAATAGGGTACATCTACCAGATAAGAGTGAAATAATGGAGATATATCTAATCACTATATAGTCTTCATCTATAGTACAATGAAAATATATCATCTACATATAGGATCTCAAAGGTGCTCTATACACCAACTACTTAAGGTGCTAGTCTAGATTCCTTTAAGGATCCTTGGGCTTGTCTATGATGCCAGTAGATTGTTCCTTTGTCCCTTTCCTTGTCTTCCATGACCTTGTGAGCTCATCCACACCTGTATTTGCACATGTCCTCATAGTTGTCCCCTAGGATACATGTGATTTGTATCCTTCCCCGATCATTGACCCCAAGCTCCCACTAGAGCTAGTCCTCCTCCCTAATCTGGTACTCCATGTTGACCCTATAGTCCTCTATGAGGTCCCTCCTATACTCCAAGATGATCCTCCTATCCTATGTCCTACTAACCCAATGGGTATCACTTGAGTAATGTGTGGTGGTGCTACACATGTCTCCCTCTTCCCAGGCAAAATTGTTTCCTTATAACATGATCTATACCACCCAACCTATGATGCCAAGTCTTTTGAGTTCTTGTATCTTGCTCTCTATAAATATCATAAGTGCCTCAATCCCCCTCTTCTATCTCTCTAAGCCTCATCCTAATGGCTCTGGCAGTGGTGCATCATCTCCTTTGTCCTTTGATGAGCTTTCTCAATGGCGTCTTTGGCTGCTACAACCTCGTCTCTCTCCTAAGCCAATGTATCCCTCTCCTATTAGAGGGCATCCCTCTTCCATCTAAGAGAATCTCTCTCTACCAATGCATTGTCCCTCTCCCAGATCAAAATATTTCTCTCCATAATGATGTCATCTTGCTACCTCCATAAACCATCCATGTCATAGGAGATCTTATCTATCTCCCCCTGTAGTGCATCTCTTTATGGCTATCTCCTTGTAGCTCCAATTTGATATAATCTATGCCTCACACAAGGATGCCACCTCTTCCATAAAATTTTTGGTAGCTTATGTACCCTCCCCCTATGCTCTAGTCATTTCTTGGGCTCCTCTTGTCGGTCCATGTCTAGTGTCTGTTCTCGGTGGTGATAGTGGACCCAACTATGTCCATGTTCCTATATCTTTCCCCTATGGTGGTGCCTATGCATCCTAGTCTATATCCATGGTGGCCACTCCCCCTCCATTTTTTTTATAATTCTTCGGTACTGAGAGGGGGTGGTGAATTAGTACAAAAAGGTAATGAACAAATTCAACCACCAACCTAAATAACAATAATATTAATTTACAAACCACAAAGCATATAATCAATGTAAGCAAATAGAAGAAAATAATATCAAGCATCCAAAAACTCATCACACATGACAGATATTTTTTTTGTGGAAACCTTTGGTTAGAGGGAGAAAACCATGGTGGGTATGACACCCACAAGCTCACTAGTGCATTAAATGAGTTTGCTCTGTTAGGAGCTATAAATACCCTTTCTAAGGGTTCACCCCGTTAGGAGTGACTAGTAAACTATTAGGAGTACAAAGATATCAATTATGATCTACCTCACTAGAGGATTTAAAAATATTTCAATGAGTCAATCTGATTAGGGGATTTACAATAAGAACTTGTTAGGGTTCACCCGGTTAAGGGATTAAGCTTGTTGCAACTATTAGGGAAAAACAAGATGAATGATCTAGATGTAGCACTACTTTCCTATTAGATCCAATCTATTCTTTGCACTATGTAACTTCTCACTACTCTTTCTTTATAAGATATATGATCGCAACCCTAAATAGCACTGATTGAAATCACAAAACTCTTATCGCAACACTAACAACAACACTCATTTCAATATGAGCAATTTCAATTATATACTCAACTTGCACCGACATCAAACACACCAAAAATGAAATTCAAACACTTTCCCACATAAGCACCACATGCCAAAGTGAAAATATTGATGTAAAACACATTTTATCATGACCGCGTCAGACCAAAACAAGGTCTACAAGTTATATCTCCAAGGTAGTCAAACACATTTTGACTTCGCCAATGCATCATCCTAAATCCACCTCATAGAATTACATCAATCCCAAACATGCCAACTCATCACTTCCATAAACTCTATTCCACATCATCATATGACCAAATATCATCACACTTACTATACCTCTCACCGATCTGGGATCTACCAACTATTGCTTAAGAAAATAAGTGTTCTTACCTGTCTCAATGTATGTGGCATCAAAAAATATCTTACCGATTAGCCAAATGAGTTGTGATCAGAACCACACTCAAATTTGAACAATTTTATGTTGTACATGTGACCACATCCCATGATTCCACTTCTATCAAGATCGCCACCAAAGTGTTTTCCTTGCTATCTATCAATCTTTTAGACTTCACCAATTTCCTGCATTACCAATCATGAATCCTTCTTACCGATTTTGTCTTCACTTCACTGATTATATTACTTGAATTTTCTGAATTAGTTTCCATCAATGACAACCAAATAAGTGACTCGTTATGGTTGCACCCAAAATTCACCAAAATTCCAACAATCTCCCCTTTTGGCATTGATGGCAAACACACGTTGTCTCCTCAAAATCGTGTAATCACAATCTCCATACTAGATCAGAGAAAAATAATATATACACCAACTTATCACTCCCCTTTGGTATATATGGCTTGAATAATGCTCCCCCTATACACATACTCTCTATTTCACAACAATGCCAAAGGCACAAAACTGAAATATGTACAATAATACAAATCTTACTTACATCCTGTCAAAGATCATCTTGAAATTAATCTTTGTTGAGTGAAAGGATGTATCCCATGTCTTATGCAAGTGTCCCAAAGAAATAATTTTCTCAAGGAGGCTAGAAACTAGCTCTTCCATGTTGTCTAGAGTACTCATGTCTGGTAAGGCAAGTATGTATAAATAATAGCTATTGAGAGTGGGGGTGAATCAGTACAAACAAATAATGAACTAATTCAACCACTAAACCAAATAACTGATGAAATAGTTTCCAAACTATAAAGTAAATAAATGATGCAAATATATGAAAGAAAGTAATATCAAGAATCCAAAAAATGATCACACATAAAACTGATATTTTTCATGTAGAAACCCTTGTAAGAGAGAAACCATGGTGGGGATGACACCCAAAAGGCCAAATATGAGTTTTCCGTGTTAGGATCTACAAATACCCTTTCTGAGGGTTCACCCAGTTAGGAGTGACTAGTATATTGTTAGTAGTACAATAAGATCAACTATGATCTACCTCTCTAGAGGATTTTAAACCTCAATAAAGAAGTCACCCTATTAAAGGATTTACAAAAAGAACTTGTTAGAGTTCACCCAATTAAGGGATTTTTCCTGCTGTAACTATTAGGAAACAACAAGAATAGTGATCTAGATGCAACACTGATTGCTTAACAAATATTATAATTTCTTTATACTATGTACCTTTGTACTTTGTAACTACTCTCTTCTCTCTTATCTCTCCTCTTTGATCACAACTTCAACTTGAAATCTCAAAACCCTAATCATCCAAAACAACTTCTTTTTTCAACAACTCTCACTTTTTCAATATGAATAGTTCCCATATATAAACAACTTGCACCTGTAACACCTCAAAATTGGCATCTTGCAACCTTAACCAATTTTGTTGCATTTGTCACTCTTCTAGATCATCAAAGTTCTATTGTACTAGGCAATTCTGAGCTTTGACTGACTCTACTCGACCTAAGTGTCAAATGTAGAAAATCCTAAATCTACATTAATCATACATCATGTTTAATTCCTAAATACCAATTGGCTAAACAAACCTTATGATCGAATTAATTTAATTAATAA
>MU223920.1:250330-271986 GCA_018584345.1 Thuja plicata | reverse complement strand
ATACCAATTGGCTAAACAAACCTTATGATCGAATTAATTTAATTAATAAAGTCCTAGCACTTTAATTAAATTAAATTCACCCTCTTTAGCTGAGACACATGAAAAATGAATTAAATAATATTTAATTGCTAGATAAAAATCCTCATTTCAATAATTGAATTTAATTATTCAAGTAATTGAGAAAAAGCAATTATGAGGTCATATTTATTTAATTAATTGGATATTCTCTCAAAAATCTTATCTCTGTTCAGAAATAGAATCTTTGAATTAATTGTGCTTTAAAGAGAAAGAAAATAATTTAATTCAAATAAAATATAATTAAATCAAAGAAAGAAAACAGTTAAAGTAGAGAGAAAATAATTTATTGTATTCTTTTGAATAAATCTTTCTAATTCAAACTGGCTTTTCTATCTGTTTTATTTCAGAGAGGAAAGTTTATGTTCTGATCATCTCTGAGTCTATAAAAGAACTTTCATTCTTCATTCAAACCCCCCCCCCCACCGTGGGGCGCCAGAAATGTATGTGGTAAATTTGGCCTTGTTAATTCACTATACACTTCAACATAGTCCTTCTTCACCAGGTACACACAAGACTGAATATGAGATTATTCATCCTGTCTGCCTGCATGATTCTACCTGTTGCCTTCTATCCATACAGGGTTTTTGAAATTGCTCTCAGAACGAGAGTCTCACAACCATGGACCAATCTAGGAATGAAGGATTTATCTCCATAAATGCAATATAATGCAAGATTATTCTAATAAATGAGAGATGTAAGATAATCTAAGACATGATGATAAATGCAATTATTCTAGAAATTGAAACTATTCTATTGCAAAATGATATTATTCTATATGAGACATGACAATAATTTAATATTCTAACAATGCATATTTTCTCCAGTGGTTTCAGGGAGTAATTGGGGTTTGAATGAGAGACTGAGAGTTCTTTTATAGACTCAAAGATGATCATAATAGAAACTTTCCTCTTTGAAATAAAACAAATAGAAAAGCCAGTTTAAAATAGAACGCTTTATTCAAAAGAATACAATAAATTATTTTCTTTCTGCTTTAGTTGTTTTCTTCTTTGATTTAATACTGTTTTATTTGAATTAAATTGTTTTCTTTCTCGTTAAAGCACAATTAATTCAAAGATTCTATTTCTAAACAGAGATAAGATTTTTCATAGAATATTCAATTAATTAAATAAATATGACCTCTAATTGCTTTTTCTTAATTATCTGAATAATTAAATTCAATTATTGAAATGAGGATATTTATTTAATAATTAAATATTATTTAATTCCTTGTTCATGTGTTTTAGCTAAAGAGGGTGAATTTAATTTAATTAAAGTGCTAGGACTTTATAATTAAATTAATTCAATCATAGGGTTTATTTAGCCAATAGATATTTAGAAATTAAATATGATGTATGATTAATACAAATTTAGGATTTTCTGTATTTGACACTTAGGTCGAGTAGAGTCAGTTGAAACTCAAAATTGCCTAGTACAATAAGACTTTGATGATTCAAAAGAATGACAAATGCAACAAAATTGGTTAGGGTTGCAAGATGCCAATTTTGGGGTGTTACAACACCGACCTAAGAATGATCTTCAAATTTATTTTCTGCAATAGTAACATGTGTCTAATTGATAATCTTGATCAAAGAAATAATTTATCATGACCGCATTAGGTCAAGGTAAGATCTGCAAGTTTATATCTCCAAGATAATAAAAAATACTTTTACATCTCTAATGAAACACCTCAAATTTGTCTTAAAAGCTTGCATCAATCTTGTAAATACTAATACATTGGATGTATAACCTTTTTTCCACATCATCAAATTGTTGGAAATAATCGCATATACTTTACCACTCACCGATCTTTGATCTACTAACTAGATAATAAAAAACATAAGAGTTCTACCTATCTTAGTGTCTATGAGACAAAAAACTCTATCACCCCTCAACCAAACAAGTTGTGGTTGGAACCAATTTGCAATGTAAACTGGTTGAAGCTAATTCTTTCACCTCTCCTCATAATTCCATTTGTTCCATGACCACGACCAAAGTGATGTTTGCATAGTCTAACAATCTTCTGGACTTAACCAAAGTTTAGTGGTACCTTCTTACCAATTATATCATCACTTCACCTGTGCTATATTAGTGATTGTTACACTATACTAACTTAGTTGGCATCAATTACAACCAAATGAGTGATTCCTTACTATACCACAATATCCAGCAATCTATCAACATAATACCAAAAAAGTATACATTTTGCCTTCTTCACTTTCTATTGCATGAACTCCACTGTAGGTGACAAATAGGAGTGTATATCAAGTAGGGAAAGCATCATGTTGTCTTTCTCATGTTGTATCTCCTTCATCTTGTTTTAAATTTGTTACACTTGATCATTGAAAATAATGGTTGAGCTTTAAATAGGATCAAACTAACCAATTAAGCTCTCTAGCTCCTTTTGAGATTCAACTCTATTTAGTTCTAAAGCTTTGACAAAATCATAATGTTGTTATACTTTGGTAAACAAATTACCTGCCTTATTCAATGAAGAATTGACTTCCTTCATAAGATCTGTCAATTTGTTCCTATCTACAGTAATCTTTTCCATCAGCTTACCTATCATCTTCTTTTCCAAGTTCTCTTCTAAAATTTTTATAGTTGATGTCTACAAATCTAGGCCTTGAAATTGCCTTGATCAGAGTATCCATCTGATCAATCATAGAATCTTCTTCATCATAATTTACCTTAGGTACTAACTCAGTTAGAATGTCTCCAGATTACCTTAAGACTCTTGCCTTCTTCTTCTTAGATCTCATCTCATCTCTTTCAGCCTTTTGTATCAATTGTTCTGAGTATTTCATCAATTCCTTAGGCTTAAATTTGGTTATGTCCATCATTGTGGTAAGTGTTTCTTCCTCTTCTTCTTCTTCTTCTTCTTCTTCTTCTTCTTCTTCTTCTTCTTCTTCTTCTTCTTCTTCTTCTTCTTCTTCTTCTTCTTCTTCTTCTTCTTCTTCTTCTTCTTCTTCTTCTTCTTCTTCTTCTTCTTCTTCTTCTTCTTCTTCTTTTTCTTAAACAATAGTCATCAGTTTCTGCATCTTCTTCTCACTTAACTCACCGAGACTTGATTTCCTTTTTAAATTAACTTTTTCTTCAGCCTCTTTCTGAGTATCCTTTTTCTTACTTTCTAGAAATTTTTCATCTTCCTTCTCATAAACCAATTCTTTTGTATGATATATAGGAGATAGTGAGGGAGATTCCTCTTTACCTATGATGTCTTCAATCTCAATCTCATCTCCACTGATTTGTGATAACTCAATATTTTGATCCTCGATGTTTTGCACTTGTTTAGGGACATCAAGAACAACATCCCCAATTAACTATTCTACTGGAAAAGTATCATCTAATTGAATAGGTTCATCAGATGTTACATGTTCTTTCTCAGCTTATGCTGCTACCTCTTTTATTTGTGAAATCTTCTTCTATGCCTCAATAGTCTCATTGTATAGGTTTTGTGCATCATCAATCAGAATTCTAGCTGCCCTTCCCTTTATTCTGAATTTTTGCTTGTGAGCTTTTATCATTATTTTGGCATCTTCGCAACATAGCTCTAGTTGGACTTGTATTAGTGCCCTCTCCATGATTTCTCTATCCAGCTGCAAGTTTTTTCTCCATCTAGCATCTATCAACTGATATAATTCATCGGGAATGCATGAATTAATCTCCAAAGGTGTTCTACAAAATTTGTGGAAATGATACACAATGGCATCCTCTAACTTCTTCTTGTCTTCATCACTACCCAAGTTGTATCTTTTACCAACTAGTTAATCTACCAATTTCCATAATACCTTTTTCAACATCATCAATAGTAAGAGCCTTCATTGTCTCTCGACTCTTTTTTCAATTATGAGGCATCCTTGTCTGATTGTATCCTTTTGATAGAAGAATCCCAAGATTGGATTACACTCACTCACCTAAGGTCTTAACTTTCCTTAGTCCACCTAGGATCCTAATTCCCTTGTATAATCCACCAAAGCCTTGAGTCTTCACACCCCAAGTCTATTCTAACTCCACACTATGAGTTAGTTGCTTTGTGCCCAATCTTGAAAGTTTTCCACCATTGAAAGTGCTCTTTACCTCTATGCTTCCTTAGATGACTCCAAGCTCAATTCTTCCTAAACATCCATAAAAGTGCTACAAAGGAAATTTCCACCTTTAATACATCCTTTTGACATCTTTTGAATCCAATTTTAATGGTTCTTATACTCCAAAGTGATCGAGTTTCACCTTCACAATGCTTTTGAGCCTATTAGGCCTAGTAGCATTATTAGCCCTATCCAGAGGTTTTTTCTGGTTTCTTGTCAAAAACTTCCACACAACCCTAAAAAATAACTTAGGACTTAGATAACCTTTTCCAATACCTTAAATATTTTCAATTTTTTAGCTCCTCAAACCATCCATACACTATTGTCCTGAAATGTAGGTCTTTTAAGCCTATTTTCAAGCATTAACAGTGACACATTGATTTCTTGCTAAAAATGTATCAAGATGGATTGGATAGGATCTAGGCTCATAGGAAGAGATCAAATAAACCCTAAGGCTCTTGTCACCACACTTTTTTTCTTTCCCTTAAACACTCCCTTGAAATGGCACTTGATTATTACTTTGTTATACCCCTAACCAAATAGACATTGTTTGCCTAGGGCATAACTCTAAAAATAGTGGCTCAACTCTTCAGGACCTCCACTTGCATATATAAACTATACATAGGATCCCCTAAAACATTCATCTACCCTTAGGAGATTCCCATAGTTAGATTTCATGGGGGAGCCATAGAAACACACACTACTCTAAACCGAACCAGTAGACTCCCTAAATCCTAATCAATTTAGTAATGCTCTGAAACTGCCTCTAAAGTACTTGCACAATGAATGAAAAAGTCTTGTATTTACCTAATCAAAACAAATCTAAAATTACATCGATCATTTCAATCCATCTAAATTCTTTGTAACTCAAAATACTTGAATATTGCTAACAACATAGAATTGCAGAGCTTCTTACTATTCAGAAACTTGATTAGAGTCTCCCTCTTCTTGGGAAATGAGCCACTTCCATCCTTAAGATGATTCTTCCATGTTTATAGGCATTATCCATTAATTTCCCTCTCCTACAATGAGGGGAATCCAATGTTGTCGAGTTGCATGGAACATTTGCAAAAAGTTGCAAATGTTGTCATGACAAATTTTGACCATCTTTGTATTTATGCATCAATCCTATCTTTTTGGGCCTCTAACCCATATGGTTCGAAGAACGAACATCATAAGATCCTAGAAAATGATCTTTCTTACTATGCTAAGGTTTAGGACACATGTAGACCACATTTCCCATTTAGACCAAAGCTAAGCATTAAAGTAACCTAACTATACTAGGTTGGATTAGACACTAACTATCCATCCACCTAGTAACACACCTTGAAAGACCTCCTAAGGTCCAAATTAAACACACACACTGACTTGGCCAAGGTCAGTAAGTTGGGATCAATCCATACTTGGATTGAGTAAGTCAGGATCAATGCCTAAATTTTTGAATTCTGCCTCCTTTATCCATGTTGCATCTGCATCTAGTTGTCCTTGCCACTTCACTAAGTGTTCTTTGTAATCCTTCTTCCTAGTTTTCTTGTAAATTATGGATTCTAGTATGCAATCTGCCTTCTTGACTGGTGTAGATGGAAAATGGAGTTCTTCTACCTCTTGGGTGACTTTATTCAAGCTCTGATCTGGATCAGGGATTGACCCCTTGTATAGAACTAAGTCTGTAATGTTAAAGATAGGTGATAAGCCACTATTCTCTGGTAACTCCACCTTATAAGCATTTTCTCCATACTTGGCTAGTATAGTGCAGGGGCCAATTATTCTCATTTGTAACTTGTGTGGGATTCCTTTCTTTAGTCTATCCTTGTTAAGATGTACCATCACTAGATCCCCAACCTAGAATTGAACATCCCTTTTTCCTTCATCAACCTTACTCTTGATCTTCTCAGTTTTGCCAATCAGTGTCTTCCTGACTGTGTCATGAACTTCTTGCATAGAATATGCAATGTCCTCAGCATATCCACTTCCTTTAACTCCATCCTTTAGTTCTATGATCTCATAAATGCCTCTAGGGTGTAGACCATAGACAATTTCAAAAGGACTCTTACCAATAGTCCTGTTCACAGTGTCATTGTAAGCATATTAAGCTTGACCTATGAGTTGGTCCCATGTCTAACCATAATCCTTTGTTAAGCATCTTAGGAGATTTCCAAGAATCATATTAACTACCTTTGTTTGACCATCAGTTTGAGGATGGTATGCAGATCCAAATGATAAGTTGGTGCCCAACTTTTGCTACAGAGTCTTCCAAAAGTGACTCATAAACTTGGTGTCTCTATCTGACACAATGCTCAAAGGCAATCCATGTATTATGACTACCTCTTTAAAGAAAAGAGAGGCTATTTGACTAGCATCATTGGTTGTCTTGCATGGCACAAAGTGAGTCATTTTACTAAATCTGTCTACTATCACATAGACACTATCCATTCCCTATATTGACTTAGGAAATCCAACCACAAAGTCCATGCTCAAGCATTCCCATGGTCTAGTTGGGATGGGAAGTTGTTGGTATAGGCCAGAATTAGTAGACATTCCCTTGGCCTTCTAACATAGAATACAAATTTCCACATATTTCCTAATATTAGCATTCATCTTTGGCCAAAAGTAAAATCTTTGAACAAGTTCTTTTGTCTTACTGACCCCAAAATGACCACTCAATGCACCATTATGTTTCTCCTAAATCAAATTCTCCCTTATAGACCCTCTAGGGATACATAGTTGACTTCCTTTAAATAAAAGATTACTTTGCAAAGTATATTCAGAATATTTACTATGAAAGTGGTTCTGATATTCTTGACATACATTATAAATGTCTGCAAAGTCTTCATCATCACCATATAGATCTTTGAAGTTGTCTATTTCCATGCTCTGCATTTGGATCTCTTGGACAGTAAGGGATCTTCTACTCAAGGCATCTACAACCTTGTTCTGCACTCCCTTCTTGTGTTTGATATTGAATGTGTATGCTTGCACCTATTCAACCCACTTCATATTCTTATGACTCAATTTGTCTTGTGAGTTCAAGAAGCTCAAGTCTTGATTGTCTAGATAGACTATGAACTCCTTTGGAAGAAAGTAATGCCTCCATTTTCTCAGTGACTAGACCAGAGCATACATCTCTAGGTCATAAGAAGAATATTTCTTCTTAGCTACACTTAGTTTCTCAGAGTGGAAGGCCACTGGTCTTCCCTCTTGGCTTAAGACAGCTCCAATTTCCACATTGTTGGCATCACACTCCACTGTAAATAACTTTTCAAAGCTTGGAAAAACCAAAATTGGTTGGGTTGCAATCTTCTTTTTTAGTAGCTCAAAACCATGGTTATCTTTTTCATTCCAAATAAATTTAGTTTGCATGCCTCCTTTAATAGTGTCCAACATAGGAGCACAGATTGCACTAAATTTCTTAATAAACTTTCTATAGTACTATGCTAGGCCATGAAAACTTCTTACCTCAGTGATGGTTCTTTGAGGATGCCAATTAATGATGGCCTCCACTTTGCTAGGATCCATCTTTAAGTTGGCCTGAGATAGAACAAAACCAAGCTACACTAACTCTATCTTAATGAACTCACACTTTTCTAATTTGATCATCAACTTCTCCTCCTATAGCTTCTTAAAAACTAGTTCAAGGTGTTTGAGGTGCTCTTCCCTTGTCTTACTATATATGAGTATATCATCTAAGTATACAGCTATAAACTTTCCATTGTAATATTTAAGTACTTCATTCAACAACCTCGTGAATGTTGATGGGGCAGTTGAAAACCCAAATGGCATGACAAGCCACTCATACAATCCTTATGTACTATTGAAGGTTGTTTTCAACTCATCCCCTTCATTTACTCTGATTTGATGATAGCCACTCTTTAGGTCTATCTTTGTAAATTACCTTGCTCCTCCTCGACACTCCATTAGGTCTTCTATCCTAGGGATAGGGAACCTATGCCTAATGGTGATCCTATTGATTGCTCTGGAGTCTATACATAACTTTCAAGTTCCTCCCTTTTTAGGTGCTAGGACTATGGGAATGACACAAGGGCTAATGCTCTTTCTTATAAGGCCCTGTTCTAAGAGCTCTTGGATTTATCTATCAATCTCTTCATTCTATTGGGGAGTCATTTTATAGGCTTCCTTATTGGGTAGGGTAGGTCCTGGTATTAGGTCTATCTGGTGGCTTATAGACCTCTTAGGGGGTAGGGCTAATGGTTTTCCATCACTCACTATTCCTTCATACTTTACTAGCATCTCTTGGACTTCTTTTGGTAGCTCTGGCCTCTTTTCTGGTTTGTCTACAACTTCTTTTAGCTTTAATACCAATGCAAATCCAACTCCTCCTTCACCTAAAGTCTCTAAAAACTCTTTTTCACTCACCATGAGAACATTGGGACCAGTAGACTTCAATTCTGCATCCTCCAACAGTGACTGGATTTTGTATGTCACATTGTCTTTCTTGAAGGAGTATGAATTTTTCACTCCATCATGCATGGCTCTCCTATCAAATTGCCATGGTCTACCTAGGATAAAGTGACATGCCTCCATGGTAAGATATCACATAAAAATTTATCCTTGTATCTCCCAATTGAGAATTCTATCCAAGCTTTCCCATTAACTAGGACATGTTGTCCTTTGTTTAGCCAAGTGACCTTATAGGGATGGGTGTGGGGCATCCTTGTCATTTTCAGCTTGTTGAATGCCTCCTCTGACACTATGTTGTTAGTAGACCCTGAGTCTATGATGACTCTACACACTTTTCTCATCATCTTACACTTTACTCTAAAAAATGATCTCCTCTAACTGAGTTCTTCCTTCACTGGCTCTTTGATTAGAGTTCTTCTCATCATGATATTCTCTCCCTCCTCTGATTCTAATGGCACTTTGGGGTTCCTTTTTCCACTTGTCTCCTCATGAACATAGTTCACTCTTTTTTCACCTCCTTGAGAGGTAATTCCCTTCTCTAGAAACCTATATTATGTATTTCATAACTGATTACACTGATAGCACTTCATATTGGAAAAATAGTTGCCTCTTCTTTGGCTACTACCTCTTCCTCTACTGTTAGGCTTCCTTCCTCTACTTGAAATTCCTCTATTGAAGTTTCCTTCATGTTGTTCAGTGAGCTTAGTCTCTGCTTGACCTTTAGATTCAGAGTTTCTTCCTCCATAAACACTTCTTTATCCTCTAGTGTCTTTTCCTCTACCCCTTCCTCTTGAAGTGTTGGAATCTTGTTTCTTCTTTAACTTGTCTTCCACCTTGATAGAAATTTGGTGGCATTTCTAAACTGTGTCTGGAGTCAAAAGACTCATCTCATCTTGAATGGTCCATTTAAATCCATTAAGGTACCTTGCTACCTTCACCTTCTCATCCTTTGCTACTCTTGACCTCATAAATTTTTTTTGAAATTCTTCAGTGTATGAGTTGACATCTAGGTCCTTTTTCCTTAGACCTTTTCTTCTCTTGTAAAATAGGATTTCTTAACCCTCAGGGATGTAAACATCTCTGACTCTTTCTACCATAGCCTTCCATGAATAAATAGGCCTTTTCCCTTCCTTCTCCCTCTCATCTTGGATGAATTTCCACCAAGTGAGAGCAGACCCTCTCAATATAGCTTTTTCAACCTTCACCTTTTGAGCCTCAGTGATACCATCATACTCAAAAAAGTTTTCTAGTCCCTCTATCCAATCAAGGACTACCTCTGGTTCCATTTTTCCACTGAAAATGGGAACTCCTTCCAATGCTTTTCCACTCATAGCCTTTAGGGCTTTCAGGAATGGTTCTTGGTCAAGGATAGGATCAACTTCATGGACTTCATCTTCAATGGAAATTTCTTTGCCTTTCCCTTCCATTATGTCCTTCACTTCATCTTCTTTCACATTCACTTCATCCACTTTTTGCTCCAATTGAGCCAACGTATCTCAAAGTAATCTATTCACCTCCTCTTGTTCATCTACCTTCTTTCCTAATTCAGCATTAGTCACCATTTTTTACTCTCTAATGGATTCCTCTGGTTGTAACATTAACCACAAGCCTGATCAAAAGAGGCTCTGATACCACTCTGATAGAAGAATCCCAAGATTGAATTGCACTCACTCACTAAGGTCTTAACTTGCCTTAGTCCACCTAGGATCCTAATTCCCTTATATAATCCACCAAAGCCTTGAGTCTTCACACCCCAAGTCTATTCTAACTCTACACTATGAGTTAGTTGCTTTGTGCCCAATCTTGAAAGTTTTCCACCATTGAAAGTGCTCTTTACCTCTATGCTTCCTAGGATGATTCCAAGTTCAATTCTTCCTAAACATCCATACAAGTGATAAAAAGTACATGTCCACCTTCAAGACATCCTTTTGACATCTTTTGAATCCCATTTGAATGGGTCTTCTACTCCAAAGTGATCGACTTCCACCTTCACAATGCTTTTGAGCCTATTAGGCCTAGTAGCCCTATTAGCCCTATCAAGAGGGTTTTTCTAGTTTCTTGTCAAAAACTTCCATACAACCCTAAAAACTAACTTAGGACTCAGATACCCTTTTCCAAGACCTTAAATATTTTCAAGGATTTAGCTCCTGAAACCATCTGTACACTATTGTCCTGAAATGTAGGTCTTTTAGGCCTATTTTCAAGCATTGATAGTGACACACTGATTTCTTGCTAAAAATGTATCAAGATGGATTGGATAGGATCTAGGATCATAGGAAGGGATAAAATAAACCCTAAGTCTCTTGGAACCACACTTTTTTTATTTCCCTCACACACTCCCTTGCAATGGCACTTGATTCTTACTCTGTTATACCCCTAACTGGACAGACATTGTTAGCCTAGGGCATAACTCTAAAAATACTAGCTTGACTCTTCAGGACCTCTACTTGCATATATAAACTTTACATAGGCTCCCCTAAAACATTCATCTACCCTTAGGACATTCCCACAGTTAGATTTCATGGGGGGTTATGGAAACACACACTACTCTAAACTAAACCAGTAGACTCCCTAAATCCTAATCAATTTATTAATGCTACTAAACTAACTCTCCATTACTTTCACAATGAATGAAAAATTCTTGTATCTACCTACTAAACACAAATCTAGCATTACATCGACCATTTCAATCCATCTAAATTCTTTGTAACTCAAAATACTCAAATATTGTTGTGCGTGCTAAAAGTGGCCTCTACTTAGCAGAACACTTCAACATGGTCATTGCTCTTTAGTTGTATACAGGAATGAATATGGATTCATTCATCCTGCATGTATGAAAGAATCGACCTATTACCTTCTAGAAGGCAGGAGTATGAGCTTGCTCTCAGGTCATTGCAAACTTAGTGACTACACCGAAGACCTAAATGAAGGATTTTAAAAGCTATGATAATGCAAATAAATGATTAATCTAAATGCAAATGCAGTTTGTTGTTCATCCAAGACTAATTAGGATTCATTTTAGAAGCACCAAATTGAGTGTGTAAGATTGACTTTAAAACACCAATTGAAATATGCTCTAAATTTATGTTTGCATTATTAACATAAAAGTAAACAATAATTAAAGCTAAATGCGAGAATGCTAAGAATGCTAATAAAAATGCAGTATAATAAAATTAATCAGAAAATTAGGATCCTTTGTGAGGGAAAAGAGTTTCTCTTTTATAGAAATCTCTCTTGAATCGATGTTCAAGATCGAACAAAAAGAGTGGCTCAGATTCGATTGAAGAAGCACAATCCATGTGCAAGTGATTCAATTGGTCGAGAGAGTCAGTTGACGGAACTGACTGATCAGTTGTTTTGGAAACTTCCAAAATCAGTTCATAGTTAACTAAAATGTTTCCAAAATGATAATCAGTGGAGAATCAGTTAACTGAGTGGAACTGGATTGTTTCCATTTTGATAATCAGTCAACTGTATTTGATGATGTCATATGCATTTTTAATAAATTAATTGATTTTGAATGCATATTTATGATTTTATAATTAATTTAATTCCTTTTTTATTTAATTGACAATTTTATAATTTTTATTTAATTAATATGTCATAATATCAATTAAATAATTAACATAAAGTTTATTTGCCAATGTAATGTGATTTTAGGAATTATTTAATTAATCAAGTAAGATGATCGATTTATTAGTTTGAATTTGATAATTGCCTGTTTGATTTAGGACTTAGGTTTAATCAAGGTTAAGGTTTCTTGATTAAATGTTGAGATTGGGGGTCTAGGGTTTAGATGACCATTTTTAGGCGATTACATTTGTCCCTCTTTGAATTGATGTGTGATCAGCGCATTGATTCAAAGACTTGTTAGCGAGAAGACCCAGAATAGTTTGATTTGAAGCAATGAAACTATTCTTTTGAAGAAGAAGACCGACTTCGAGCTTGATTGGATGAAGATCGATCAAAAGATATAAAATAGAATGCTCAGTTTGATTTGAAGCGATGAAACTAAACATCTGTTAGGAACTCTTAAACCTTTCTGATTGGTTTGAATGAATAACCAGTTTGTTTTGAAGTGATGAAACTGATTACCATTAAGAGATTTGATTAGCAAGCAAATTGACTTGATTTGAAGCGATGAAGCCAATTTGATCAATGTATCTGGTTTTAATAATGAATAGCCCGTATAAGACCAATCTTGTTTGGTTTCGAGTGCATTCACCACTATATAAGATCATTGATTAGGTTGCCTTTGATTTAAGATGATCTCAACTTGATTTGATGCGATGAAGATGAGATGCCCCAAGTGATGGGGTTATGATTGAGGATGTGATCACTGGAATGTTGATGTCCTGATCCTGCCCCCTCGAGAGTGAAATTGAAATATGGCTAGGTGTCGAGTGATGAGAAGCAATTTGATTGATTAGACAATTTAGGAAGAATTGATCTGATTGGAAAGAGGTCCCATGTGGTTAGGACCAAATCTGTACTTGATGAGAGGTCATGTTGACCAAGATTGACCAATAAGTAAGATACATGGATTGATTAGAAGAAAAGCATGAGAGATTTATATTGGTTGTGCGAGTTGTCAAATTCAGATTTTGATTTCGATCCTTACAATAGAATCAGGATAGTTGATTGAGAAAGGGGTGTCATGACCACTTGACGATGAGAAGATTGATCGATTAGAATCTTAGGTCCTTCACTTTGGATAGAGATATAGTTATTATGCTGATTTCATCACTAAGCAGATGCAGATGCAAGACTAAGATGAATGCAACCTACGGTGTAGTCACTGAGCTTTAGCATTGAAAACTTTCATCATTGAGCATTTTTGGAACATCGGAGTTGATACAATCCTTACTAGTGCCACTGCGCCCATAAGAATATGAATATGACTTTCATCAAATAAGATATGGGAAACTAACATAAGCATCGAGGCACAATAGCTGAGATGACCTAAACGTTGTTTCCATTTTTGATAGTGCAAGAGCAGACCAGTATTGAGGCATTCAAAGCCAAGATAACCATGAGTGCGTGCTTGTGTAAACAAATAGATAAATAACAAACAAGGAGATAGTTCTGATCTCACCTTGGCATACAAATAAAGAGGATCGAGGGATGTGAGGCTTTTCTGCCTTAATGCAGGAGTGCTTACCACATACACCCAGTTTATTTGATGTTGTTGGATCATCGAGACAACACCAACAAGTAGTAGACAAAGAAAAGATTAACGAAATCAATGAAAATAGATAGCATACAAATAAAAGTTCAGCATACTTCAGCCAATTTCAATGTTTTTGGAAGTATATGTATGAGGTGTTGAGAAACACCATTGTGCTTGTGAGTTCTTTATGTTTGATTGCTATCGATTTATTATTTACGTTTGCAATATCCAATGTGTGTTAAGAAACATAGATGTATCCAAAGATAGTGTTAAGAAACACTATTGATTATGGTGTTGAGAAACACATGTTTGTGTCAGTAGCGAGTTGCCCTTTAGAAATGACAAGATTAATGACTCTGGTGTAATCCAAAGATGTGATCAAATTTGGGGACCCATGCCCCAAGTAGAAAACAATGATAACTGACTTGACTCATACTGCGATGATAAATCCGATTTGATTTCCCCTAGGTTATGACTCTGGATTGGGTTCAAGCCAGGAGGGTTCTCAGAAGAACCAGAGTGTCATGGAAGTGACTGAAAGATATGTACAAACTGAAGCAAAGGATTGATGCCAAGATTGAGCATTGATAGATGGAGCACTGAGTACAAGAGGCACCTGTTTACCAGGTTTTCACCTTCTTGGCAGAGATGCTATTTAGTATAAATTGACTTGATTTAAAGCGATAAAGCCAATTTAATCAATGTGTCTGGTTTCATAAATGAATGACCCGTATAAGACCAATATGTCTGGTTTCGAGTGTATCCATCGCTGTATAAGACAATTTATTGGGTTGTTTTCTTGATTGATTGAGGTGATCATTGAAAACTTGGTAAGCATGCCTCTGTCACCATCCTTTTTTTTTCAATTTTTAAATTTTTTTGTATTTTTCCATTTTTTGATTTTTTTTATTGATGCATCAAGGCACCTATTGCTAGGTTTTCACCAAGTTGATCATTTTTTCAGGACGTTTTGTGATTTTTAAAATTTTTTAGAGATTAACTGATCTTAAGCAAGATCACATGGGTTTGCTCCCAATGTCTAGCAAGGTAGAAGTCATTACAAGTCGATTAGAAAGTTTATAGATGAGGTGAAAAGACATTTATGGATGAAGAGGGTGAATGCGACCCTCAAAGACAGTCTCCTCAAGATTACCCAAGCTAGGGAAAAAAAAAATATAGCAATGTAGGCTCATGGAGCAGTGCTAGATAGCATATAGGATAATGACCAGATGTCATGATAAGCATGGAGTCCAAAAGAATGGACATGTCAAGAGACTTTTGAGAAACAATTTTTCATTTTTTGTTCTTCATTCTTCATTTGGATCAAGACCAAGGGGTCAATTAGATAGGATATATCCATGATAGCACAATTAGGATAAGGGGTGATGGAGGTATATGTTTTGGGATTATGGCATGAATGCTCAGATATAGGAAGGGTAGGCTTGGGATAAAAAAGATCACAATAGGGTGCCATGGATAGGCTCAACCTTGTCAAGATCATCAGAAGGAACATGGATGTTCGCGGACTTTCTCAATGTAAGATATGATGGATGGGATGACATGCAAGGAACTTTCCCCCAAGTGAAGAGTGCAAGTAGGAGGAATTACGCATGATGCTTATTTGCCAGGTTTTCATCATGGTACTTATCCAAGGCGCCACAAGAAGTGGTTTTCACCATAGGATGGATTGGTTTATCTTTACTTTTGCTACCAAGGTGCCTGTTTACGAGGTTTTCACCAAGGCACTTTTTCTTTTCTTTTTCTTTCTTTTTTTTTTGTACTTTTGAGATTTTGGAGTAACTTAAGCTTCTTGCTCTTTAGATAGTGCTCCTCTGAAAGATATGCAATGATAGGCGAAGGCCACTAAAAGTATGCTCAAAGATGTTGATAGGGTGATGGTAGAGAAGGATTTATGTGATGGATTGGATAAGAGGGATGAAAGGATATTGGATAGGGTATGGTGATAAGATCAATATTGACACACCCCTTGAAGGGTAGTTGACGGATGGAGGAAAAGTGGATGGAATAACTTGAGGTTTTGATGTATGAGTGGATATGGATCTTGGTAAACGAGGACCCAAGATGGAGTTAGAAGATGGGAGATGTTTAGATGGAGATGTAGTGGAAGACTTTGGAAGCTTGGATGCCAACTCTGACTTTTCCTTTTTGTTCAAGCCTTTTAAGAGAGACTTGGGAATCCACATAACTTTTGATTTTCTTTTTGTATCCAAGTCCTTTAGAAAAGACTTGGGAATCCACATAGCTTTCGATATTTCATTGCTTTTGGATGACTTAGAATGCAATTCATCCATGATGGATTTAGGAACCCATGTTTTCTTTGATATTATTCTTTTCTTGGACTTAGAACGCAATTCTTCCATGATGGATTTAGGAACCCATATTTTCTTTGATTATATTCGTTGCTTGGACTGAGAATACAATTCTTCCCTGATGGATTTAGGAACCCATATTTGCTTTGATTTTAATCTTTGCTTAGTGGACCCTTTTGGTCTTTGGAGTATTTCCTTTTTCTTTTTAGTCACATGTCGATTAGATGGGACATAGTGATTTTCATCTGTACATGGATTCTTGTATTTTTTATTTTTTCATTGCACATCCAAATTACTTCCAAAAGTCTTGGGAATTATGGATGAATAGGGCTGATATGACTAGTTCATATGGATGAGTTGATAGGGAGATTTCAAGGATGTATGTCTTTGTTGATCTTGATAGGGGATAGGGTAAGTGGATGGAGGGATATAAGGACCTAGTATAGATGGAAGGTTTGATGGTTTCAGCATTGGGATATAGGGACCAAGAATGGATTTGGAAGATGGAGAAGGTTGATGCTAATGTTTGAATGGAGGGATATAAGGTGTGGAAGGGATACCAACATCTTTAGAGTGAGTTGCATGACCAAGGCTCTTCTCTTTTGAATTCATATGTTTATCAATAGGTGCATAAGTACCTTTGATAGGAGCAGCTGAAGCTTGAGAGGATTTATTGTTATGCAAGGGATTTAGAGGAGCATGACAAGGAGATGATGGGATTCTCTGATCTTGACAAGGATCTTTAGATGGTGTACAAGGGGTACCTTTCTCTTAATTTTCAATAGGCCCATTAGAGATGCCAGAAAGGATATCTTGATCTTGCTTGGCAGATGGATAAGATATAGGAGATGTAAGAGTTTCTTCTAGGAAGAAATGGAAGGGGATGATGAAATCATCATGGGACTCTTGAGGTATGTGAATTTGGTCAACCATTCGATAAGGATGAATGGTGTCTTGATCTTGATCATTATTGATATGTGTTTCTTCACACTTTGGATTA
The DNA here is from genome assembly GCA_018584345.1 of Thuja plicata. Classification (NCBI taxonomy): domain Eukaryota; kingdom Viridiplantae; phylum Streptophyta; class Pinopsida; order Cupressales; family Cupressaceae; genus Thuja; species Thuja plicata. Next base: position 254,904 of record MU223920.1, on the reverse strand, counting down.
CCCTCTTGACCTGAAGCCACTTCTAAGGACAAGGTAGGAGTTTTGATCTGCATATGGGATTCTTGACACGCTAATGGACAATCATTTGTAGTAAGCATGATAAGTGTTGAAACACATGGAAGCTTTAGGTCGATGATCTTTGAAGCTTGAGAAATACTTGCAGCCATATGTTGATTAGCTTGGATCTCTTTTGGACATAGTCCTTGAGAGTAGACATAGTCGTCATTAGGTTCAGTTTTTGATGAAGATGGTGTGGTTGGTTTTGAAACTTTAGGAGATGGAGAAATGGTGGAAGAAGTAGATGTGGTATGTGAACCATCGCTAGACATGGATTCCTAATATTGATCATGCTTGATATCATTATCTTCACTAGATGATTCATTAGGATTTCCCACTTCGATTATGCCATCATCTATGAGATCTTGGATTCTATGTTTCAACTCCATGCAAGATGAAGTTTTATGCTCATTGTGTTGATGATATGCACAATAGTTACTCAAGAATATTCATCCACATGATGTGGCTTGAGGTAATGTGATGAGATCATTATCAAGAAGTTCTTCTAATGCAAATTCATAAGATTGCCCCAAAGGAGTGAAGTATCTCCTGCATTTAACCCAAGGTTTTTCTTTCATGATGCTACTAATCCCTTTGGAGGGAGACTTCATGGTGTTTTCAAAAACTTTTAGGGATTTGGAGCCACTCGCTTGATAATGATCAAATAGAAAAGGATAGATTGAGCTTGATGAGGATTTGTTAGATTGTGTATCCTTTTCCCTCTTTAATTCTTGGATTTCAGATTGCATAGTTCAAAGTTGTTTTGATAAAGCTGCCATAAGAATCTCTTCTTGCGCATTGTTAGGACCATAAGGTTCAGCCTATTTTCTTTTAGACATTGTAAGATTGGGTTGATGCGCTTGCATAGAAGATTGAAGAGGAGGTATGACTAATCGATTGATTAACTGTTAGGTGCTGAAGTGATATCTAAAGTTTTGATTAAGTCCAAGACCAAAGGACAAAGGAGATAAAGTCCAACTGAAAAGGAGAAGCAACAACTCTGATCTTGAGTTAAGGTTAATGAACCCGCTCTCGCAAGTCATGCTAAGGACAGCGTAGACAAAGATGATAAAAGTAACAAGTCACTTGGACTAGCACAACGAAATTAGATTTTGAAACAACAACGAATCAGACTGTCAACAGATTGCAGTCAAAGACATACTAGTAGATGATGTTGATGAGAACACAGAATTGTAAAAGTTCAGACAGAACCTTCATAGAAAAATATAGAATTGGACAGCAAGTTGATAGATTCTCAATGTTTGATAATAGATGCAAAAACTCAAACAAGAGTTGACAGTTAACACCTAGAAGTGCAAATTTTGAATTGTTGATCATTTTGATGTTTGATTGGATGTTTGTTTTGAATGTTTTTGTGTCTGTTTGTTTTGATGCTTCACCCATGCAAGACACATCAAGAAGAATGTTTTTTGTAAAAATAACAGAAACCACCATCCTAGGATAGCCAGGGCAATATCTGTTGAATTCCCACTTGAATCAAAGTTCAGCCACGTCTACTCATAGCAGACAACTTAGAAGCTTGGAGGCACAGGCTCCTCCTTACATGTGCACTCACTTCTCAGGCACACCAAGCTTTGAATCCCAAGGGTAATCACTTCCCAAGGGACCGTTGTCTCTACTAAGAGTCATGAAAGTGTGGGACATCTTAGTCGGTCTCTGACCTTCCACACCAACAGATAGAGGGATTTTGCATACTAGAACAAAGTTTGTAGTAAGGACATCCATTCAGGTGGTTATACTTGTGGTAGATTAGCTCTGTTATGGAGGCCTCCCAGCCTACAAAAGTTACATTCTGTAGTTTTTAATGCACCACAAGGGTACTGAGGGAGATCTTCTTCCCGGTATAACGCATTCAACACCTGCTCATTGTGACATTAATCACAATGACATTTTTTATATACCGGTTCGAAAGGGCTTGGCTTTAGCCTGTTACTGGTTTGGCAATCCACTCTCACAGGCTCTGTTAAAGCACTCGGGAGGTAGCCATGCTAAAGGATTTGTATGGATTTCTCTTTCACCCAAGATCCACAAAGGTGAGGAAAGAGGATACGTCCATGCAATCCCTAGGATTTACAAAACTAAAAGACACTTCAAGCAGAATGAGAAAATGACAATAATGTTTCTGGATTTATGATCATCCCAAAAGGGTGAGAGCATAGTTTCCTGACATCATTGTCATTCCTAAAACAATAAACAAATGTTCATTTTAATAAGTCCTGCATGTGGGTTCCTATTTTAAGAAATCGATAAAAAGAGGCAAACACACTGTTTTGCATTCTATCGATTAAAGGCAACCTGCAAAACCAATTTGTGAGTAGTTTGAGTTTTAGTCTTCTTGAGTAACATTCTGCAAACCACTCTTAGGCTATATGAAAAAGATAAGATCACAAACAACCAAGCCAAAGATTAGTCCACAATATCAAAATCATCAAATCAAAAAACATAGTGCATATTCAGATAGTAGACAGAAAATCATACGGTTTCAAAAAACAAATCACTGAAAAATGTGACCATATGAGCCTGTACGAGGCTCCAGAAGCTACAAAAATGAGGATTAGCCAGTACAGTCACCAAAAATAGTGATTTCTGATCAATCAAGGTATCAAAATCAAAAACTAACTCCACAAATGTGATCTCTGCAAAATTCTACCCCGTTTCAAAAAAAATTGCTCGGAAAAAGGAGTTAATAAGACCAAGTTATAATGATTTAAAAACAAGCTGCAAATTTAAAACTGCATATGGTGAATGCAAAGATTTTCAAATATCCGATGGCGTCATCATTTCTCTGAGTTTAATTTGACAATTTGAAAGTTGTTAGAAAAGGCCAATATCCTTGCAAAATGACGTTTGATCAAAGTATTGTCATCGAATAATAATGTATCTAAGAGACAATATGCAATTTGGTGGATACAAAAGTTTCATCGATGAGACTTGGCTCATCGGCTAGAAAGCTAAAACATCTCAATGAAATGTTGGGTCTCCTTGATGAACCCCGAAATCAGTATATTAGAGCCCACACATGATGTTTGTTGACAAAATATATCACACAGAGAGTTGCGTCTCATGAGGAGGGTTTTTTTTTTGGGCTGAGTGGAGGATGATCTCAAGGAATGTATATTTGAAAAGCTACAGCTGATGTGCTATCCATACAAAGCTATTGTGACTTGCAGAAAGAAGTTTTATGCCTTTGAGGTTTGTTTAAGCGAAGAACTTCTCATTCTCACATGGCATATCGCCAGCACCATTTGTGAGGAACACAGGGCACAGAAAATTGGGCAGAATGAGGAGCTGTAGAGGTGGTTGCTGCGCGCGGGAGGTTAGAATGCGTAGGGTGCAGAGCTGGGCAGCTATGTAGAGAAGGTTTTGGGAGCAGCGTGGAGGGAGAAGGGAAGTGGAGTGGGGGAGAACATGAAGTGGCATCGGTGGTGGAGCAGGATGCGCAGAGAGGCAAAGATAAAGCTGCGCGGGGGAGGTTAAGTGCTATGCGGGGAAGGTTTAGGATAGGAGCAGAGGGGCTGTGGAGGTGGAGGAAGTGTGTAGCTCGCGTGGGGTTGGGAGGAAGGGATGGAGTGGTAGGATAGATGGGATGGAAGTTGTGGCTGCATGGTGGTAGAGGGAGGTGGAGCAGTGGTGGAGGGAGTTGGGAGAGGAGGCAGTGGCGAGCGGTGGGTAGGGAAGTAGAGGGTGGAGGGAAGCGGGGAGGAAGGGAGGACGGAGCGATGGAGGCGGGCAGTGGGAGATGAGTAAGTAGCATGGGGTAGGGTAGTGGGAATGTTTAATCCCACATGGCCCCCACATTTAAACAATTTTATATTTAAATACAACTTTAAACCCACATAATACAAAGCAACGGGCTTGTGTGTGGGGACTCTTGATTAAATGAAGTTGGATATTCAAATGTTGACATTGAAAAAGCACCTCAGCGTATAAAATTAATGAAACCCCATAATAATTGAAAATAAACTAAATTTTTTCTAAAATATTAAAAAAAAACAATTTTCTCTTGATATCTGTGAATGTTTTTTCTCGATCTACGTGCAGAAGGTTGTACGGCTTTTGTTTACAAAAAATTTTTGTGACAAATTCAATTTTTCCCAGGCATAGACGTGTTTATAGTCATTTTTAACTGAAATGACATTCTGAACACAACCATGGAGTCAGATTTGACTCAAAGTAAACATAAAATAGAATTAAAATCAAAGTTTATAATGAGGCCAGAAATTTGATTTTTCTACCCCACGGTGGGCGCCATAAATGTGCGTGCTAAAAGTGGCCTCTACTTAGCAGAACACTTCAACATGGTCATTGCTCTTCAGTTGTATACAGGAATGAATATGGATTCATTCATCCTGTATGTATGAAAGAATTGACCTGTTGCCTTCTAGAAGGCAGGAGTATGAGCTTGCTCTCAGGTCATTGCAAACTCAGTGACTACACCGAAGACCTAAATGAAGGATTTTAAAAGCTATGATAATGCAAATAAATGATTAATCTAA
>MU223920.1:204841-225926 GCA_018584345.1 Thuja plicata | reverse complement strand
CAAGTAGTCATTTCAAGCACTGTGGTTCATACAAGAAAAATCCCTAACAAATTGGCGACTCTACTGGGGAATAGAGATTTTAAAGTCTTGTTAAGAATTTGCAGAATATCTCTTGCCCAAGTAATCAGAAATCTCTGGCACTTAAAATTTTAACTTGTTTACAAATCATACTAGTGGTTATTGATAAATTACCATTTGATAAGTATTCATCCCAAGTTATTGGGTGGCGACTCTAAAAGGAAAATCTCTGAGATTAGTGCAAGATTAATAAATGTCTTTCAGAATGAATACTATATCAAGGGTAAGAACTAATCCTGAAAGAGTATTACATGAGGGAATTCCATCATCCTCAAGAATAAGAGTGTCTTGGAGAAAAAACAGAAATCAAGTTAGTATGGATGAAACCCCTTTAAAAGTAAAAGAGGTTAATGTCAGGAGAGATATGAATACCAATCAGCATTCTCATGATGGAAATACTTCAGAATATGAGGAGGCTACTGAAAGAGTATTAGAAACACCTACAATCACTTCTACTTCAAATGAGAGAGAGGAGTTTACTACACCTAGTTCAGATTCAGAAGATGCTCCTTCTAATATGCTAGCAAATGAAGAGAAGTTCATTTTGAAATAGCTCACCCTAGTTCAACAAATGAAAAAGGAGAGAGAAATGAGAAAGAAAAAGAATAATCATAAGGATCTTGATAAAAATAGAAAAAGATCTTCAAAACATCAAACTGTGAAAGATACAAAGAGGTCTCAGAAGGACCAAGAAATACGATTCACTCATAAAGCTTCTATTTGACAAATTAAGGGTAAACAAAAGATGAGTGAACATAGAGATCAAGAACCTAAATTTCAGAAGCCTTTGATAGAACAAATGTCCAAATTAGAAATTGACTTAGAAAAATTGAGAATTGAAAAAGAAACCATGGAAAAAATGTTAGAAAAGACACAAATGGAAGGTGCAACAATTGAGATGAAGAAAAAGATAGATTTTTTGCAGTCTTCAAAATATTCTCATACTGGGCCAGAGAATATTACAGCTTTTAAAGCAAAAGCTAATACTTCTAAAGAGGATGATGGCTTTCAAAGGAAACCACTGCATACTGAGAGGTACAAGAAATTTGATTTTGTTGGTATCCCTGGATAACCTAATGCTTTTCCAAAAGATGTGGGTGATATAGGAGAAAAGCTCCCAAAGTTTGCAAGTAATAATGTTATTTCTTGTGAAACACATTTAAGGAAATTCATTGATTTTTTTGATGACTTGAATATCACCCATGAGGATGTATTAATGAAATTATTTGTTTAGTCCTTAGTTGAGGATGCAAGAGAATGGATTAGGAGCCTTGCTAATGGATCTTTTGTTTCTATGGACGAGTTGATTGAATTGTTTAAAGATCAGTATGGAGACAAAAAAAATAAAGGCTTTTTATTGAATGAGTTCAATAATATCAAGAAAATTTACAATGAAGAGGTTACTAAGTTTAACACAAGGTTTCAAAGAGCTATGCACAAACTATTTTAGAAGATAAAGATAGATGAAGAGGTATGTCTAGCAACTTATTTAAATTCTTTTGATTCCAAGATGGGATATGCTCTGAGAGATAAAAAACCTAGAACTCTTACTGATGCTTATAAAATAGCAGTCAATATTGAAATGAACAGAAGAGTATCTGGTAATTTAAATAGAAGGGATGATGCAAGGTTTAGTAAGAGAAATCTGAAAGAACCAGAATATAAAGACTATAGAGCTCCTCAGAATAATAGACCTTCTTATAATACTACTTACAATCCTCATAACAGAATGTAAAATCACCCGTATGGAACTTAGTTCAAAGATGGGAAGCCTATTACTGCACCTAAAAAGGAAAAAATAGACAACAAGACTCCAGACTCCCTTCATAGGAATTATGTCCATTTCTGCAATGATGATACTTGGTGTGAAGCTTGTAACACCCCTCATAACCCTGATTTTTGTGTTGTTTCCTTGGATTCAAAGGCAAGTGAGGAACAATAAAATGATGAGGGGGAATAGTGTGATCATAGTATGACAAATACTTATTCATGCCGTGATATTGATTCAAACAGTGAGGAGGAAAATCATGATTCCTATGTCTCACAAAGGAGGATTGAGAATCATCATCAACAGATCTTATCTGATAGTGAAAATGATGAAACTGATGATAGTATAAGATGTTATGCTCAAGATGGTCAGGATGTTCCACTCATAAGGAAAGCTTTAGATGAAGAGGAGGCTAGAATCCCAAAAGAGTTAGTAAATAAAGCTAGAAACAATTACCACTTGAGGAACAAAGTGGTAGGTGGTGCTGGTAGCCAACCTTCAGGTGTCTTTATAAAGGAAAATAAGACAGATACTAAGTATGTTCAAAAAAAGGAAGGACCTAGTGAAAACATAAATAAACATAAGGTCAAGATTATTACAAAAGCCTTAGAAGCAAATGATGTACAAGAGGAAAATGTGAAAGGACAAGAAAAAATTGATTATGTTCAAAAGATAGAAAATAAAAAGCTAAAAGAGTCAGTTCAAAAGGAACACAATGAAGAAAATGATGTTATTATTGACAAATCAAAGTGTTCAGATATAAGATACACTCCAGTAGATATGGGTCAATGTCTGTCCCAGATGACAGTTAAGGTTCCATTTCTGGAAATGATGAGGATCAAAGAACATAAGGAAAAAGTAGTGTCATTACTAAATAGTGTACCCACAATAAAGGTTCAGAGTCCAGTGGAGATTTATAAGAAGCCAACTACCAAGGGAAATGAAGTAGAGGTGTTGACATCTAAAATTCCTCAAATATTCTTGAATGAAACTTCTTCTCCAAAATTTGTTGACCCATTTTTTCTTTCACTAATAATTAATGATAAAATGCTCAAGAATTGTATGATTGATTCAGGAGCCTCTAATACAATTATGCCAGTTGAAATACTGAGGGCAATGGGGCTAAAATTTTATACACCTTATGGGAGATGTAGAGCCATGGATTCAAGAGAGGTCCCTGTGATTCGCAGCATTGAGGCTATGCCTTATAGACTAGCAGTTTGCCCTGATGTAGTGATGACTATGAATGTTCTTGTGGTTGACATACCACCTCATTATGGCATGTTGTTATCAAGAAAATGGAGTGCTTCAATGGGAGATAGTATACAAAATGATTTATCATATGCTACTTTCAACATTACTGGAGAAAATGTTAAGGTCTTGAGGGAGAGTAGAACTTCCCACGTGATAGAAAAATTTGAGGATACTAATGTAAACTGTTGCATTGACATAGACATGGAAAATTTAAGAATGCAAAAAGATGAACTTTACTATCAAGATCAAGAAGCTGACCCTTTGAACAAAGAATTAATCTTGCACGAAGATGGATTATGGAAAATGTACTTTGATGGTGCTTTCTCTAAAGAAGGATCAGGGGCAGGAGTATTGTTGATATCTCCATCAGGTACAACATTTAAGTACTCATTTTTGTTAGCCTTCCAATGTACAAACAATACTGTAGAGTATGAGGCTTTATTCTTAGGACTTGAAATTGCTATCAAACATGGTATAAAATGTTTAAAGGTTTATGGTGATTCTGAGTTGGCGGTAGCACAAGTCAGATCCAAATATGTTGTAAAGAATGATAGATTGAAAATGTACAAACATGCTATTTGGGATCAACTTGAAATGTTTGATGCTTTTAATATAAATTGATTAGAAAGGTCAAAAAATATTATGGCTGATTTTCTAGCAAATGTTGCTTTGAAAAATGATGATTTGACCTTACATTGAGTATCAATACTAGAAGTCAAAACAAGACCAGTTGTTCTGGACAACATATACAACTGGCAGGTGTTCCAAGATGATCAAGATATTTTGAGGTTCATGCAATGTCTAGACCATTATGAGAACCAAAGTATAGATTGTAGTTCCTTACTGGAACATGATGATGGAAAAGATTATATCTTTGGAAATGAAGTTGTCCAATTAAGTTCTAATCAGATTCCTAGGGGACTAGTTGAGATTGAAGCATTGTTTATAAGTTAGCAAAATGATACATCAAAGTTAAGCAATGCCAATATTGAGGATCTAGAAGAAATAAACTTAGGATCTGAAAATAATCCTTAAATATTTTATATTGGAAAGGGTTTGGATTCTCATGTGAGAATAAATCTGATCAAGTTACTGAGAAAATACAAACATGTCTTTGCTTGGTCATATGATGACTTGAAAGCATATAGAGAAGACCTTTTTCAGCATGAAATTCCTTTGATAAAAGATGTAAAGCCATTTAGGCAGAAACAAAGGCCTATTAACCCCTTGTTGGCTCCCAAAATGTAGCAAGAGTTGATGAAACTCAAGGACATTGGGATAATCCAGCCCATTAGACATTCAACATGGGTATCAAATCTAGTGCTAGTTAGAAAGAAAAATGGTGACATCAGATTATGTGTTGATTTTAGAAACCTCAATATTGCTTCATTAAAAGATAACTATTCACTGCCCAATATGGAAGCAATGTTGCATAAGGTGACTGGTTGTGAATTATTGTCCATGATGGATGGTTTTTCAGGTTACAACCAGGTTTTAGTTAGAGAAACAGAGCAGTATAAAATTGCATTTACTACTCCATGGGGAACATATGTGTATATCAGAATTCCTTTTGGATTAATAAATGTAGGGGAAACTTTTTAGAGGGCCATGGAGGTCACTTTCAAGGAATTCATAGATCTATTCATGGTTATTTATCAAGATGACTTGATTACATTTTCCAAAAAGGCTATAGATCACTGTGATCACTTGGGTAAGATTTTTAACAGGGCATTGGAATATGGTGTTTCATTAAATCCTAAGAAGTGTCATTTTGCAGTCAAAGAAGGGAAGTTGCTTGGACATATAGTGTCTAGGGAAGGGGTAAGGATAGACCCTAAGAGAGTAGAAGCAATTCAAAGAGTGATTGCTCCAAATAATTTAAAAGGTGTGCAATCCTTTTTAGGAAAGATAAATTTTGTCAGAAGATTTATAGCCAATTTTGCAGAAATTGTTAAACCCATTGTAAAATTGCTAAAGAAAGATGCTAAGTTTGTTTGGATTGAAAAAGCTCAACAAGCTTTTGAAAGAATAAAAAAGGAAATGCAAGAGGCTCCAGTTTTGAAATCTCCAAATTATACTGAGCCTTTTTCTTTGTTTTCATTTGCATCATTTCATACAATTGCTGCTATATTGCTTCAAAAGGATGAACAAGGATTTGAACATCCCATAGCTTTTTATAGTAGATCCTTGCAGGCTGCAGATCGTAACTATGAAATAATGGAAAAGTAGGCTTACACATTGGTAAAGGATGTGAAGTCTTTTAGGCCCTACTTGGTTTGTGCTAAGGTGCAGGCCTATGTTCCTCATTCAACAGTAAAAGATATCCTTACATAGTCAGAGGTAACTAGTAAGAGGTGCAAATGGATTACAAGAATTCAATCTTGAAATCAATATCACCAAATTAATAAGAGGATAGGGCTTGGCAAAGCTTATGATAGAAGAGAACCTAGATTTAGTATAGCTAAACCAGATAGAAATACATGACCAAGCCATTACTAGTATAGAAAGGCAACCATATTATACAGATATTGTTTTCTTTCTAAAAAATGCTAAGTGTCTTGATCATCTGTCCGAAAATCAGAAGAGGAGTCTGAAATTGAAAACTCAAAGGTATACTCTAATCCAAGGTGATTTGTTTTGGAAAGATAAGAATGGTGTATTATTGTTTTGCCTTGACAAATACCGGGCTGATAAGGTTCTGACTGAGATGCATGAAGGGGAATGTGGAGGTCACTTTTCTGCTAAAACCACTGCCCATAAGATTTTGAGAGCAGGATATTATTGGCCTACTTTATTCAAGGATACTTATATACATGTCAGGAAGTGTGAACCATGTCAAAAATTTTCCAATAAATTGAAATTTGCAGGTGCTTTGTTGCTGAATCCAGTAAGTATTGAGGCTCCTTTTGCTATGTGGGGGATTGACTTTATTGGTGAATTTTAGGAAAGGTCTAGTGCAGGGCATAGTTGGATATTGGTTGCCACTGATTACTTTACTAAATGGATTGAAGCTATCCCTACAAGGAGAGAAACAAGAAAGGTGGTTACAGAGTTTCTCATGGATAATATTATCACTAGATTTGGTGTGCCTAGTAAGTTAGTAATGGACAATGCCATGAGTTTCATATGAGAGGAAATGACAACTTTTTGTGAAAGGTATGGGATTATAATATCATACTCATACCCATATCACCCACAGGCTAATGGACAAGCTGAGTCTAGCAATAAAAGCATATTGAAGATACTGAAGAGAACTCTTAAACAAAACAAGAGAACATGGCACACAAAATTGAAACTAGCTCTTTGGGCTGATAGGATAACACTCAAGAAGGCAACTGGTAAGTCTCCTTTTGAGTTAGTATATGTTTTACAAGAAATATTTCCAATTAACAATCTGTTACCTATTTGCCAATTCATACGTGAAGAACATTTAGATGTCTCTGACAAGATGCAAAACAGGATGATACAGTTGATAGAATTGGATGAAACAAGGAGAAATAGTTAGAGAGAAATTATAAAATTACAGCAAAAAATGAAGTATTTGTTTGACAAAAGGGCTACTGACAGAAATTTTTAGGCGGGTGACTTAGTTCTCCAATGGAATGCAAGGGCAGAGGACAAAGGTAAGCACAAAAAATTTGAATCTTTATGGTTGGGACCTTCCATTATTTCAGAAAATTTTGGCAAAGACTCATATTTGTTAAGAATATGGAAGGAGAAAGTTTTGAGTTGCCTGTGCATGGGCAATTTTTGAAACATTTCTTTAAGTGAAGATTAAGGCAATGCATAAGTGAATGTGTACCATATTGTAGATATCTTTCCCTACTTTAAACTTTTGTAAATATTTCCCTTTTTTCTTTAGGTTTCTCTCTATTTTTTGAAGTGGTCTGCAACTAGAGATTCTGTGGTTCTTTGCCATAAAATATGTTTAGTCAATCCTCATTAGAGCCACTGTTAGTTGTATTCCCATTTTTGGCTTGTTTCCCCAAATTTTCATAGGTCCTCGCTCTGGTTTCGTGTTTAGAGATAGAAATCTCTCAGTTTATTCGTCATCTCCCTGTTGAAGTCTTCAGGTTTTCAGGACAGAACCCATATAAAGTTGCAAAACCTTGAAACCCTAGGTCTTGTTTGGTGTGCAGAAATGAAAAGAAACCCTAAGGTATTCATCTCACTTCTATTTTGGTGTTACTTTTTAGATTCACTTAAGTCTTGTGTTACAAATTCGATCGCCTAGTCACGTAACCTAAATGGCATATTCCTTTTTTCTTCTAGACTTGGCGATTAGTTTGTGTCGCATAGTCTCTCACAGATTTAGAATATTCTTTTAGTTTTATATGACTTTTCAATTTCTTCATATCACATAGTCGCTGAATGAGTAAAAAGGTCAGCAGTATATGAAGGGACCCACAGATAGGTCATGATGTCGCAAGAAAAGATCAGCAGTCAAAGTTTCATCACAAGACTTGGTGATTTATGTTTGTCACATAATCGCTAGATTGATTCACAATTAAATGAATAGTTCAAGGCTTTAGTCACATGGTCTCCAAAAAGGATGGTAGTTAAGAGAAATATGCTCAGACATCGCGACTAACCATATGCGGTTTGAAATGAAACATAGTCAGGTTGTCGCTAGAATGAAATGATGAGTCAGCTTTCCATTCTGTGGTGTAGAGAAAAGTAATCAATAAGACACGTGTCCAGGGGTAGGTTGACTAAGGGCTTATCGCGTGGTCTCCAAATGGTAAGAAATTATTCAGCGATTACGAGACTAAGTATAAAGGTCTTTGCTTGTCGCATAGTCTCCAAAGAATTTAAGGGTATGATAGATTACTTGGTGATTTGGCGGGAGCCATTAGATGAAGAGATTAAGAGATCCTACAACGGTCGCAAATTCTTTGAATAAAAGAGTTCAAAAGGAAAAGTGCTCGCGACTTGGAGATAAGGGTATGTCGTATAGTCGTCAGATGGGCCGAAGGGTAAAAGTACCTATCGCATTGTCTCTAAGGGATTTTGATATTTAGCATTTGTGTTCTACGATTAGGCGACTTGGGGTAGTCGTGGGGTCTTGTAAAAGAAAGAAAACACTCAGCGACTGGGAGATAACCATGAAAGCCAAAGATAACATTTATTCGCATAGTCTCTAAAATGGATGAGTTATTTCTAACATCCAGCAACTTTCATTTCTTCACTGTCACGTGATCGCCAGATGGTAACTTTGGTTAAATAAGACAAGGAAAGTTACATAGTCGCTAAGTATCCAAAAGAATCACATGTTAAGGACTTGGGTCAGCGACAAAGAGACTATATAGAGTCGCATGGTTGCTTGATATCAAATATTAAGAAAAGGTGACAGTATCTGATATGACAATGTGAGTCATTCATCATCCAATGACAGGCTCAGATATTGATTACTATGTTAAAAAGGGTAGCTAAGATGTATGACAGAGAGACAATCACATGAAGACATGTCATCTCATTCAAATTTTATAAGGTTTTTTTGATGATTTAGATTTGTGAATTTGATTTCCTGTCACGCTCATCGAACTACGGCTAGGTTTTCAATTAATTTCACAGCATGCTGAATTGAAGATAGAATTGATGTTTTTTCAAATGATGAGCTGTGTACTGAGAACAATTACCGTAAAGAACTGATTGAAGGCTCATTTTAACTTATCTTTCTTTTTGAGTTTTAGAGCGAAGAAGTGCTAGGTGTTCTGAGAAGAGAGAAAAAATCAGAGAATTGCAGAGTCTTCCATTGATTAAAAGTCATTGAATTCCTGAGAATTGTGCACAAAGGAGTAAGTGAATCTTGGAAGATAGATTTGTTTCAATATTAGCAAAAGAAAAGGGATTCAAGCACAGCAAACATGAGTAGAGCAGTTAGTGTAGCTTCAACTAGTGGCAAGAGTGAAAAGGCATATGAAGAGACAAAGGGAAAACAAAATTACTCTGATGAGTTCCTCAGGTTGCTACTAGGTTCAACTCAGAACAAAAGAGAAAATGTTAATTTTCTCACTGATAACTACTATGATATAAGGGATGCTGACACTCCTAGAATAACAGGATTTTCACTCTTTTCTTACTTTTCCAAGAATTTTGATAAAGCCATCCCAGTGTCAAACCCTTGGACCTGTGACCTGGCTAGGTTAATAGTTCCTGATGTCTACATAGATGTAGATTTGTTCTTAGGCCTCGCCAGCCATTATGATGTTTTGTCTAAAACAATTAAAAGAGATGATGGCACTACCTTGCTTATCCTCAATAGGAATTATTTCATGCAAGCTTTTGGCTTGTATAGCACCATGTCCACCAAAATTGACATGACTAAAAAGGAACAGAGATATAAGTTGAAGCCTGGTATTGCTAGAGGAAAGTTGCAGAAGCATATGCTTAAGGAGGTGAGGAAATATTTGGATCCTATGTCAGGGACAAGCCCTTATTATTACAAGGACTTGCACTTCTACATAAAGTACATTGCCTATGCCCTATGTAGAGTGCTAGGGATAGATGGGGAAGCAGAAAAGATTAATGCTGGGATATTCATGATGGTGTTGGATTTACAGGAGGTGCATTCTAGCACCAGTTATGATTATATACAGCATATTATAGATCAGATGCATGAGGGATTCATAGCAACGCAGAAGAAGATGAAAGACCCTAAGGAAAAGGAACCCAAGTTCTTCCATTATTCCATCCTCATGCATCTACTGTTATACTTTAATTTTGTGATCATGGATGAGAGTAATTTGGCTCCTCAGAGGTTTTATCAGGATGGACCTGATCCTATCCAATTTTGGGTGAGGATTTGGAATTATACATCTAAGGACTATGATTATTGTGCTTTCCATAATTAGATTGTGTATCTAATAGTACAGAGTCTAGGCATCAGCAGGACAAGGGTCCCAATTAAGGTTATGCAACTGCTAAGGCCATGTGACTACTCTGATAAATGGGAGGGAGACCATAATTGGGGTGATTTCTTCTTAGAATAAAACTGTACCATAATAAGGATATATGGGTGAATTCATCCCCCTCATATCTTGCCTTACCATGTACCAGCAAGGGTGGCAGCAATGGAATTCATTTAGCAACTATTGTTAACAGATAATGAGCACTTTGCACCACATAAGAAGGGGACCTCAACCCCTATACAATTCAAAATTTCAGATTTCACAATTTGTAAAGGTGCTATTGATGCAATTAGCCAATGGTTAGAAGGGTGCAGAATGGGGGAAGCAGCTTATAGATACATTGACTCTGAAGGCTTCATGGTAGGAGTCAGGAAATTGTATACTCCCACAATCCCCAATACCAATGTCCATTGTGAATGTATTGAGGAGGATGCAACAAGGAACATTCTTGATGATTTAGAAGAGCCTGCTGCTAAGAGGCAAAAAATGGAGATAGGTCAGCCTTCAGTTGAGGGACAAGAGAAGAAAAAGGATAAAGCAAGAGCCGTGGTGCTGGGAAATAGGTTATATGACCATAACCTGAGAAAATTGATTAGGGAAGGCAAGAAGCAATAGCCTGATTTGGAGGAGAAGGTTGAATTGCCCCTTAAGGCTTGTGTTGATGAAAGATTGATCCATCAACAGCAATTTTTGAGTGATGACAACTTTGTCAAAATTGAGGAGTTTAAAGACTTCCTAAGATGGTATAAGAAGGAGCAGATAAGAGCTCAATTGACTATTGATGGAAGGAGACAATAACAAATGAGGCCTTAGTGGCCCTGTAGTCTTATGACCCAGAAAGTGAGGACATCTCACCTGAGGAGGCCAAGAAGTTGGTGTTAGGCAGTCGCATATTATTGGCTGAGGGATGGGACTTAGCATCTACCTTCATAATTGACCAAATAAGAAAGCAGCATGATCTAAAGATGGCCAGTGAAGTGCAGATGGGAGATGTAATCAAAGGATTTGGGTATAGCCCAAATTATCAAGCTTTTGCAATTTCAAGCCTATGCCTGAAGGATCAAAAGCCTCAGCTAGTAAACATTTAGGAAAACATGGTGGGAGATCAGATGGTCTGGTCTATGTAGAATACACAGAATTTGGAAATATCCCAAATCATGACACACTGGGCTCATTTAAATGAGGACAAAACTAAACAATTATCTTCTAAGTGTAGCACATAGTTAGAAGGAATAAGTGCATTGGCTAAAGACCGGTAAATGTGCCATATCTAGCTACACTAGCAAGATCAGGTGATAAAAAAGATTGATGAAGGAATTAGAATAGAAGCCTGAGGTGATGTATGTGCCTGTATAACCACAGCCTTTGCAAATTGAAGACAAGGAAAAATCATAAGAGGTGGTTGAGAAGGAGGATATAGGACAAAAGAAGAATGAATTTGCCTTGAGAGCATTAAGAGGTATTCTACAACATAGAATTGAGGTCTTGAAGGATAAGACTGATGTTGTGCTTAATGCCTATAATAAGTTTTCAACTTTTCATACAGAGGTGATGGGGTATCTTGCTATCATAAACCCCTATTTTACCAAGTGGTGCTGTTATCCATTTTATTTCCCAGCTCAACCAGGTGGAGCTGGTTATGTTTTTCAGATGAATTGAAGGGTGCATCCCAGTTATTAATGGTGTTCTCAAATTAGCTACATCTTGTTTAGTCTTGCTATCCTCTGTCATGTTTTTAGGTTTTCAAGTCTAAACCTTGCTCAAATTTGTAAAACCCTAGAAACCCTTAGTCTTCCAATGTTAAACGATGAATTTAAACCCTAAGCCTTGGTTTTCTATTTCACAGTTAATTTTTCTAAGTCACTTAGGGCATGTGTTTTATTTGAATCGCCTTGTCGCGAGACCCCGGCCGAATATTCATTGTCTCTCCCCGACTTTGCATTTCCTTTGTGTCGTGTGGTCTCGTAATGAAATAGCATATTCCTTCTATGTTCTCAGACTTAGTGATTCCTTTCAGTCGGGTAGTCACAAATAGCCATGTTATAAGCCTTTGTGAAGATGGGACCCACTGCTCAGTCGGGTGATCGTGTGAAGTTTTTAAGAGTTAAGAAAATGTCTTCTGACTTCGCGATTACCTTCAGTCGCTTTGTCGCCAAATCAGTCACAGCTAATAGTTAGGTCCGGCCTTCAGTCACATAGTCTCGTGATGAAACGGCGGTTAAAAAATGTTAATCGAGACTCTGCGACTAACCGTCTGTTGTCTGCAGTAATCCTCAGTCGGGATGTCGCTAGAGCAGGGTGATGACTCAATTCTTCAGTGTGCAGAAAGTGAACAAATGGCTGTGTGACATGTGTCATAAGATAGATAGACACTGAGGGGTTGTCGCCTAATCGCCAGAAGAAGATAAAAGGATTCAGCGACTATGAGACTAAGTGTTTTTCCCTTCTATCATGGAATCACAGAAAGATTTAAGGGTATGCAGTAATATCTGGCAATTATGTGATGGCCGTCAGATTAAAAGATAAGAAGATCCAACGGCGGTCGCAAAGTCTACGAAGCAAAGTGCCCTACAGAAAAATTCCTCCTGACTTGGCGATAAGGGGTTGCTGCGCAGTCGCTAGATGCAGAAAAAGGACACATACAAACTGTTATGAAAAATTCAAAAGCTCAGGACTTAGATCTCCTGACTTGGTGACTAGGTGTTGTCGCACAGTCTCGAAATAGAAAGAAAGTATTCAGTGACAAGGAGACAACCGTGAAGGTTAAGCAAAACAGTTAGTAGCAAAGTCGCAGAACGAATGATGGATTAATGTTAACTCTTCGCGACTTTGATTTCAGTTGTGTCACCTAGTCGCCAGAAGTAACTCAAGTCAGCCAAAGGTAAAATTCTATTTTTTTGCCAAGTCTCGAGATGGAGCTAGGGTTAGTGACATAGTCCCACGACAAAGAGACTTCATGCAGTCGCGCAATCGCTTGATCCTAAAATTTAAAGAGTAGCGGCAGTTTTCTGATGTGACGAGGTGAATCGTTCGGCAACCAATCACAGGTGTGCATTTTTATTATGGTGTATTCATCTGCACTCATCGTGTTCAGAGCCCAGGTTGCTAAGTTTGTAGAGGGAGATAATTTGCTCATTTTGCAGGGGTTTTCAAAGTTAATCAGAGAGTTCTAATTGCAGAAAATGGTGCACAGAACGGTCTGTCGATCTCAGAATTAGATTTGTTCAATATCGGTAAAAAAGAAAAGGAGATTCAAGGTGCTGCAAGTATTAGCAGAGTTATGGCTGAGATTACACAAGTGCAAAGAAGCCTGTAGAAGAAGAAGAAACTTTGAATGATGAATAAGGTGAACACTTGGCACTGCACTGTTCAAAGACAAGAGGGACAGTTATTACAAAAGGAGTGTAGGTGAATAGGTGTGCACAACTATCCAGACTCAACATAAATACTACCAGCTATCATCTATAAATCTGATCGTAGTCGCCAAATCGAGAGAAGAAAAAGAAATATCTGATAATATCTGTTTGACTTGGTCATTTCACCGCTTCTTCTCTCTCTTTTTCATCTCTCTTGTAACTTTAGGGTTAGGTTTTCTATGACCATCCGAAGCTTGTTGCATCCTAAAGGGATTCCAAGATGGTAAGAAACCCTATATATAGCCGAAGAGTTGTAATTTGTAACAAGTTCGAATTATGTAAGGAGGCATGCTTTGTGAAATTTTCTCTGTCCTTGGTGTATTTTTGTGCATAAGTCTGCAACTCTTTGTGAGAAATAATATGCAGATTTTGAAGTTCTTGGAATTAATTTATTGAATTGTGTCAGCCTTGTCTCTTTTCTGCTTGTTTGTATGCGTTGTAGATGGTTGATGGGTTAATTATGAAATGATTTTATTTCCTTTTAATCATGTCCCTTTGTAGCATCTACTTGCAGAAGAGTATGTTTGCTTGCAGGTTGTAACTAGTGTCTCAGTTTGAACTGTTAACTGTGAAGTTGTTTTTCCTCTTAACAGGTTAAATCATGACCTTGTTATGAAATATTTATGCATGCCTATACAAGAGATTTATGTTTTACCTCCAATTCAAGCTAGTTGACCCAGGGCTTTATCCTGTGTGTGTTATGTTTTCATGTCAAATTTGGTGGATCACCTTAGCTTAGGTTTCATTTCAGCTATTTACGTTTCATGCAATCCTTCTATCCCTTTTCCCCATCAGTTTTTCAGTCTTTCAAGAAGCAAACAGGTGATCACCATATAGGAAGCCAGCCTAGAATCCAGAGATTCATTCCAGCCATAGGTTACCCACAACCTTGGAATGTTTCCATGTTTCTCCAAAAGGTTAACTTCCTGCAAACTTAACAGGGTGCAATTTTGAGAGACAACAGATGCACCAGGGTACAATTGTTTGAGAAGCTTGCATCTTTACAAGCCCTGAGGTTAGATTTTCTAGAGATAGTGACAGAGGTGGAAGATGAGATCAAAAAGGTCAATATTGCTCTCTCATTCTTTAAAGGCAAATTGAATCAAATAGAGGTTAAGTTAAGCCTCTTTTCTGCTGATTTTAATAGATTTGTTCCTTCCTTAAGGGGAGATGATGATCAAGTAAAAGCCTTAGATGCCTTGAGGAATGAATTTAACAGAAAAATGCCTAGTGATGAGGCATTTATTTTGGGGTCAGATGTGGATATTGAAGGATTCAATAAGATCTTGGATGAAGCTTTCAAGGCAGAAACTGATATCAATAATTTCTAGTTGATGTTAAGAACATCACTGATGTTAGATGGTACAAGCAAAAGGCACAAGTATAGGGCACTCAAGACTTCAAGTGGCCAACCGATGATGAAGTGAAAGCATGGGAATTGATGACCATGCCCAAGAGAAAGAAGCTATCAGTTTAGGAAGAAGTCTTAGACGATGAGTAAAGGTGAACACTTGGCGCCTCACTATTGAAGATAAGGAAGTCAGTTATTACTAAAGGAAAGTGTAGGTGAGTATATAAGCATGGTCATCCAAACTCAACATAAATACTACTAGCTACTGTGCATACTATCAGAATTAAGTCGCTAGATCGGGTGAAGAACAAAGAATATCTGATTTCATCTCTTTACTTGGTCGTTCCACCGCTTCTTCTCTCTCTCTATCTTTTTGTCTTTTCTGTAGTCTTAGGGTTAGGTTTTTTGAGACCATCTGAAGCTTGTTGCATCCTAAAAGAAATAGATTCCAAGATGGTTAGGAACCTATAAATAGGAAAAATTTGTATTTTGTACAAGAGGATGAAATATATTGTAAAATTAGACTTTCTAAATTAGTGTCTATGTTTTCAAGCTTCAAGGCTTTTTCATTTATGAAAGAAGGATCATATCAATAAAATATGGTACAATTTTACTCTTCTCTATTGTTGTCTCTTTATTTCCTATGTATGCTTTTTCATACTTAAGTTTGTAAGGCAGTCTAAAGCATTTTGGTTACAAGGTAACTATTTAATTACTTACAAGTTTCTTTCATGTAAAGAACTAAGTTTTTTGGGTAGTTTCAGGGAGCATATCAGTATTTAAAGATTTGATACAGTATTTGAGAGGTAACTAGATAATTTGTAAGGAATTTTATCTGAGTTGCATGTAGGTTGTAAGGCAGCTTACAGTATTTTGTTTCTGTGAGACTTTAAGTTTCTTGACTCTGTAACCCAAAGGATAGGCACTGATCTAGGTCTTGGTCTAATAATCTATCATCATCCAAGTTTTCAAAATTATTCAAAATTATTTCAATTAAAACACTTCTGTTACTAAAACAAATAAACTAAACTCAGTAAGGACTCATGTCAGCAGGACAGTGTCCATTTTAGCGATTCCTTGGAGAGTGAATCAACTAGGTTATCCCTCCTTAAAAGGAAGAAGGATGAAAGTCCTTATATCACTTATTTATGCTATATTTGTAATCATAGTTTGTATGGTTAAGTTTTTCATTTGGTTATGCTTGCAAGGTGTTTTATAAGTTGGTTTAACAAAGATACATAGCAAATCAGTGTCCACATTAACATATATTGTGTAATCAGTTATCATAAAGAGGTAAAACCTGCCTGAGTATATGTGGAGCTCAAAAGGATGAAGGATCTTATCCAATCCTTAGCAATTAGGCTTTTCTTATCTCTGAATCAGTTTTAGAAGGCATAGTGTTCAAGTAATCATTTCAAGCATTGTGGTTCATACAAGAAAAATCCCTAACAAGGAGAAAGTATGTTCAGATTGATGAAGAATTAGAAGATTCAACAATGGATAAACCTGACACTGTCAAACTAGCAAAGGAAAAAGCAAAGGTTACATCACCATCTAATGACATTGATACCATATGTAAGTACATTTCTGAAGCTGCATCTGTTGGACATCAAAAAATTAGGAAATGGTTATGATGGGATACAGTAGAAAAAAATAAGATTGAAGATGCACTCATTGCTAAGATGTGCAGACACTATTATGTCCCACTGCACTTCACAAGAGAAGATGTTCCAAAAGAACTTTTGCATAAGATATCCTCTCAATTCACTTTTGCACTCCATGAGGAGAAGAGGATAAGAGAGAGAGAGAGTACTAGTCTCTCTTATGCCTCCTGATTCAACAAAAGAGGAAATCAATGAAGTAATGGAGAAATATACAAAGAAATTCTCACCAAAACTGAGAGCTTACAAATTTATTCAAGGAAAGCTTATAGAGCTAGAAGAAGACACTCACAAAATATGGAGTGGAATACTAAAACCTAATGAGGAAAGCAGTCCTAAAAAGGAACCTATCAACACAATAGGTAACTTAACAGTTGAGTTGGAGAATGAAGAAGTACAGATCACAGGCCAAAAACAAACAAATATTATTGATGAAGATTGGTCAAAAGATGGCCAACATGATCAAGTACTGGATAGTCCCATCCACATTAACTTGGAGGATGAAGCAGTTACCAAAGAGGAACTTTCAATAAAGTGCAACTTAGATGTTGATATGAATGATGATGCATGGTTAGACAACATTTTTGACACCATTACAGGAAAAGACCCTATAACAAAGATCCAAAAAGATGAAAACATCAATACTGCGGAGGGTAAGACTGACGAACAGGACATAGCTATTGACACTACAATTTTCAATACACCAACAAACATGCATATATTAGTAGATGCTATTGATATACAGTCAATCCAAGAAAAATCATCTAAGAAAGATGATGATATACCCAAGGATATGTGTACCGATGAGAACCAAGGTGCATCCAACACTCCTAAGGATATAGACATTGAAATGAAGGATGCAACTGACGAGAAACAGGATGTATCAAAAGAAAAATAGAAAGAGGCAGATAAAACAACAGAGGATACATCGAGAAAGGTTGAAGAGAAAGATAAGAGTGAGGAAGTTAAGAAAAATGACGAAATGAAACTAAAAATAGATTTATCTGTTGAAACACCCAAGGTACGTGAGGAGACATCTTCACCAAACTGGCCAGTGAACACTGAACAGATACAAAAGGATGCCTCATCCTCTCAACACTCACCAACTAAGTCAACTCAATCACATGCCTTGCAAATGGTGGTACATCAATCTACCACCCAGCCAAAGAAGAAGAAAAATAAAATAGTAAATAAGGATATATTGGTTGTAACACTTGATGAGGTCATTGAAGTTCCAAACTGGGACATTACCACATTGGACAGTGACAAACTTCAAGAGTTTGGAGTGCTCTATCAGAGGAAAGCCATACAGAAGAAGATGATCCAAGAACACAGAGAAAACATGGCACTTGACAAGGCTAAAGAGATACTCCACCAACTGGTTCCTAAAGTGAAAATTGATGAAAATACTTCAGTCAAGGAACAAATTGTTGTTATTATTGACGTTATTACAGAGCAAGGGATAGAGGTCGATCAAGCAATAGAAGAGCAAGCAGAAAAGAAATATCAATTCAAGCTAATTGATAAAATCATCCAAGAAGTGGCACTGAACAAGGTAAATCTCTTAGAACTCAGTGATGAATTAGAGCCAATGATTGCTGAGGCAATCACCTTAGTTTAGAAAATGTACACACTAGAGAAATATGGAAAAGAAAATAGTGACAAACTAGCAGAAATTGACTCAAATGTCACAAAGAGTGCACAAACCCTAACTCCACGAGCCGATAGCATAAAGACACATCATGACACATTCATCGAGGAAAATAGGCTAAGGCAAGAAATATGGGATTCTGAGACACAATTCAAAGGTGAGATCATTGAACTACAAGCATGTATTCTACCAAATCTTACAATTCTGCAGCAACATATTTATGAAGCAAGAAATCTAATAGCAACCCCGGAGATGTCTATAGTAGACAACATCTATGATATCCATGTAAGGATTTCACTAGAGCACATGGCTCTAGGAATGCTGAAGGAGAAATGGGAGAAAATGATGAAGTCAAGTCCTCACATTCCCACCTTTTTGAAAATTTGTAAGTACCTTTGCCTTTAGAATCAAAAAAGGAGGAAAGGCAATGTATATAGTTATGTACAATACATATATTAGTTGAAAAAGAATAGATAAAGGATATATATATACTTACACTTACTAGCATATACATAGGGGAAGTCATTCAAATGACTAAGGAAGGAGTATACACAGGTGTACATACTAATACACTCAGTATGTTGCACATATCATGTTTTTCATACTAATGTCAAAGGGGGAGATTGATGACATTATTTTGCCATTATTATACTCACTAAAAAACATAGATAGAAAGCATTACCGATAGACAGCAAGCATTACCAGTGA
The DNA here is from genome assembly GCA_018584345.1 of Thuja plicata. Classification (NCBI taxonomy): domain Eukaryota; kingdom Viridiplantae; phylum Streptophyta; class Pinopsida; order Cupressales; family Cupressaceae; genus Thuja; species Thuja plicata. The sequence continues at coordinate 207,128 of MU223920.1, read as the reverse complement.
ACCACAAGCAGTACCGGTGAAATGCAAGCATACCCGACAGAACAAAGATTTTGAGAAAAATACGAAGTATAAAAGTGACATGCATCACCGGCGACCACAAGCATCACTGGCGACCACTAGCATCACAGGTGACTACAAGCATTACTGGAAACATAGTTTTCAAAACTAACCCGACACAAACAAAAAAGGAATAACCGATGACAAGTTCAAGAAAGGAACACCAATGACCAAGAAAACTGACCATCAGAACCGACAGACAGATCAAGAACCCGAAAATTGTGGATTTGAGTTTTACATGATGGATAAAGCAATGTAATTCTATTTATAGAGTTTTATTTTGTTTTAAATCATAATTTGATGGTCATGCAATCTTTAGGTAAATGCTTTAAAGCATCCTAACAGATCTAAAGCATATCTAACTAAAGATCAAGGTCAAGTTGTATACCTTGGATCTAGAGTTAACTTGCGATGCATGAATCAAGAATTGAACCTAAACTAGTATAAATAGATGTTCATACTCTATTATGAGAAAATGAATTCTTGTTATTGATAGCCACAAAGAGCATCCAAGGAGCAAAAGACAGAATTCATGCAAAGATAAAAAATAGAGTACATCAGTTTTCAAGAACACATAGAGGCTACCGACGAGCAGATAACAGTATTATTCAATCATGGAAGGATGATTACTAATATGTATGAAGCTTTATAGGATCTGTTAACAGAAATTGAAGATTACATTTATCATCAGATCAAAGACTTATGTAGTTGCATTCTAACAAGTGCATCACATCTAAAATCCTTTTGTAGAAGGTGGACTTAACCGTTCTTTCCAAATCTCTTAATAGAGTGCACACTTAACAGTGTTGCTAAAGCTTCAAATGAAGTAGATCTTAACAGGTCTCCACTGTAATACTCTTAATAGGGTAGGTCATCAGAAGTGACCAAATTGTAAGCCTTAACTGGCCCCTTCTTATCTGCAGCTAGTGAAGTTTGTGGGTAACAATCCCCACCGCAGTTTTTACTTCCTTAACAGGAGTTTTCTGTGATATCATATCTCGTGTCATTTGTTATCTATTATCATGAATGTTTCTATTATTGTTACATATCAAAAGAATATATGATATGATTTCATATGCATAAAGAAAGATGATCAGTTAGAGAAGATAAATTAAAAAATGATGACTAAGGGTTAATGGGCTAACCAAGAAAATTTTTAGAGGTACTGATTCACCCCTCCCCTCTTAGTACATCATCTCAATATAGTTCCAACATGGCTAACTATAGTGGTGACTGACAGAACAGAGAGTTCAAAAAATGACAAAATATCTAGCTGGCAGAGCTAAAGATAGACTTCACTGGTATTCTACTTTGTTTTATTTGACCAGAGATAAGTGATTGATTTAAAGATGATTTGTATAGTTGGCAAGAAGATAACTACAACCCAAATTAGGAGTTATGCTTTAAATCTAATTGGCTAAATTATTTTTCACACCAAGAATCAAGAATCAAGAAATAATGAATATCATGTCTATATAAGAGACAAGCTTAATTCATTTACGAATGGGATTAAGGGGAGTGAATTGAGAGAAGATGTTGAAGAGAAACTGATGAAGAATAACTTCATGTAGTGTTGATCAAACAAGTTGAAGGAAGAGCTAAGGAATTCTGCAAGCACCGACGAATAGTGAGTACAACATCACAAAGCAGAAAGTATGGAGCACAAAGGATTGAATTGATATATTGGTCAGAGAGGTAATGTACTTAAATATATCTAAAAATTTGCAATTCAAAGTTGCAATATGAATAGGTCATAGTGTTTCAGTTTAACTATTGAAGCATTAAGTCTCTTAACCGAGCAGGACTTAACAGTCTTCTATATATTGAGGTACATCTCAAGGAGTGCCAAAAAGGTTGATTCATGAAAGTAGCATTGGACTTGCCCGATACCTATTGATAGTCTAAGGAGGTTGATTCAAGGATGGTAGCAATAGATGCCTGATACTAAGTGACAACCTCTATGTATAAAATCATGTAACAAGGTCGCACTTAACAGTGTGTTTGTAACCTTTAATAGGTTTGGCTCCTAAGAGGGCTCACTCCAGAAGAGTGAAAATTTGGGGTACCATTCCCAATGGTTTTTCCCTGAACAGGGTTTCCACGTTAAAAATTCATGTGTTATGTGTGTATGATTCATTTCTTTACTATTTTGTATCTTACATAGCTAACTCTGGATTGATCGGTATACTCTGCTTATTTACTGAGTTTTGGTAAATAGTTATACTGCTTA
>MU223920.1:184813-204698 GCA_018584345.1 Thuja plicata | reverse complement strand
GCCACTAATTAACCCCCCCCCCTCTCAGTTATTACAAACACTTTCATTTCCTATCCTCTGACGGGTTAGGAGATTGGTTCCTAAATCTTCAATCTCTAGCAAGGTGACCAACACTATGGCATGGGAAACAAGCCATACCAGTTGACCTCCAAGGTTCAACATTTCCTCTATGAGTTCTTATTATGTAATTTACTGGAAGGTGACCATAGTTACCACATACTAAGCATGTAACATTTAATTGTCTCTCCCTTCCAACAGTGTTCACCGGTTTGACAGGAGATCTATATATACACACTCTTGACTTGCAATCTCCAGCTTTGTGTCCATATTTATTGCATGAAAAATAATATCCATAACAAATACCACTACTAGGTCTAGACCTACACTCATAAGCATTATGATCATACTTATGACAATTATAGAAATAATCATCAAAAGAATAGGGTATGTTCACCAGTTTTCTTCTACACACATTTGCAGTATGACTAGACTTTCCACAATTAAAGAAGATAGGTTTGTTAGGTTTCTAACCATAATTTCTTCAATCTACCTTCAGATCTTTATGTGGCTACTTAGGTTCAGATTTAGATGACTCATTGATTTCAAATGTTCCTTGATCTGTGTAACCAAGACCGATTATGTTCTTATTTCTTCTTTGTCTCTTCAGTTGTTCATCAATCTTCTGTGAGATCTCATTGTATTGTTTAAGCTTTTCATTTTCTTTTTTCTCAGTTTGAAATTCTTTCTTCAATTTCTCATTCTCCTCTCTAAGTCTTCCATTTTCACTCAAAATTTGTTGGTTCTCCTCAGCTGTGTCATGAATTCACTCATGCATGATAGAATTCTCTTGAGATATCCTAAATAATTGTTCCTCCCTTTCCTTTGATGCATCATCGGCAACTTTCTTGGCATCTTCTGCAATCTTCCTTACATCTTCTGCTATTCTTTTTCCTTCAAGGTCTTCACACATCCTAACAAACTGACTTTCAAGCTCTCTTTTCAGATTCACCACTTCTTTTTCAAGTCCCTTGTTCTTATCCATCAGATCTGTAATTTCTTCCTCAGATTCTTTAGACATACTACTTTCAGATAGTTGATCAACATAATCTTGGATTTCACATAAATTCTCTATAAGTTCTCTCCTTTTGGAAAGTGACTTATTTAGCTTTTCCTACAGGTCATTGATCATCTTGTTTGCATTCTCAAGTTGCATCTCATACCTATAACCCTCCATGATTGTGGATATTTTCCTCAAGTTGTTAGGCGTATCGCCAAGAGAGCCAATGTTATGATACCAATTGTTAGAATTCTTAGGTATTGAGAGGGGGGTGAATCAGTACAAAGAGGTAATGAAAAATTCAACCACCAACCTGGATAACAACAGTATTAATTTCCAAACCATAAAGCATATTACTGATATAAGAAAATAGAAGAAAACCATATCAAGCATCCACAAATTCATCACACGTGACACATATAATTTTGTCATGGAAACCCTTGGTTAGAGGGAGAAAACCACGGTGGGGATGACACCCACAAGTCCACTACTGCAGTAAATGAGTTTTCCATGTTAGGAGCTAAAAATACCCTTTCGAAGGGTTCACCATGTTAGGAGTGAATAGTAAATTGTTAGGAGTACAAAGAGATGAGTGATGATCTACCTCTCTAGAGGATTTAAAACTCTTTCTATGAGTCCACCTAGTTAAGGGATTAACAATAAGAGCTTGTTAGGGTTCACCTGGTTATGGGATTTTTCTTGTTGCAAATATTAGGGAACAACAAGATGAATTATCTAGATGTAGCATTGCTTTCCTGTTAGATCCAATGTGCTATCTACACTATGCAACTTCTCATTTCTCTTTCTTTATCAAATCTCTGATCGCAACCCTAAATAGCACTGATTAAAATCACAAAACTCTTATCGCAACACTAACAAAAAAAACCATTTCAATATGATCATTTTCAATTATATACTCAACTTGCACTGATATCAAACACACCAAAAATGAAATTCAAACACTTTCTCACATAAGCACCACACACCAAATTGAAAATCTTGATGTAAAACATGTTTTATAGTGACCACATCAGACCAAAACAAGGTCTGTAAGTTATATCTCCAAGGTAGTCAAACATGTTTTGACTTCTCCAATGCATCATCCTAAATCCACCTCAAATAATTGCATCGATCCCAAAAATACCAACAAATCGCTTCCATAATCTTTATTCCACATCATCATATCACCAACTATCATCGCACTTACCGTACTGCTCAGCGATATGGGATCTACCAACTGTTTCTCAAGAACACAAGTGTTCTTACATGTCTCAATGTTAATGGCATCAAAAACTCTCTTATTGATCAGCCAAATGAGTTGTGGTTAGAACCACACTGAAATCTAAACAAGTTGATGTTGTACCTATTCTCGCTTCCCGTGATTCAACTTCTACCAAGATCACCACCAAAGTGTTGTCCTCACTATCTAACAATCTTATGAAATTCACCAATTTCTTGCATTACCGGTCATGAATCCTTCTTACCGATTATGTCTTCACTTCACCAATTATATTACTTGAATGTTCTAACTTAGTTTCCATCAATGACAAACAAACAAGTGACTCCCTATGACTGCACCCAAAATTCATCACAATGCCAACATCTTTCCCATCTCCTATATCTCCTCCTCTATCTCCCTAATCTCTTCCTATGTATCCTCTCTCTGGTCTTTGTCTCACAACCCATTGCAAAGGCACTAGTGTTGGTTGTGGTCCCACTCTCTAGACCCCTGTTGTTGGTTGTCTCCTCCCCTACTGTGATACCACTTATACCCTTCTTAATCATTGTATCATATGGTATAGATCCACTTGGCACCCTTTAATGTGTGCCTCCCTTCTCTATGTGCCTAGCGTTGGAAGGCATGTCCTTCCCACATCTATCGATATCTTGTCTGTTAACTATGGAGTGTAAGTTGCAATCACCCCTAGGTATGATGACCCTACTCTTGGATCTCGGTGTATTTACATCATCATGGTCTACTCTTGGACTATCCCCTTCAGGTATAATGATCTGTCAAAATTTGTCACTCACTTTTCCTATGTTGAAACCTATGCTATGGTGGGGGGACACCCTGATTGAAACCAAACTGACGATGGTACCCTATCTGGTCGATACATGTCCATTATGTGCTCCCATATTCTAGTGATGTATATGGGAGTGATCATAAATGGAATGTTCCTATGATCCTCAAACCATGCCTAAATGTCCATGTAGGGCCTCCATGTAATCTCATCCTAGAGACCATCAAGTGTCACCTATCAGTGATCCATGTCATATACACCCTCTTAGTATAGATCCTACCAGCTAAATACCACTAGTTCCTCATACACCATGCCCAGTCTCCCTACTGGTCTCATAATGGCTATATTCTCCCATTCCCAAACCTAGAGTAGTGTCACAAACCAAAATCTATGACCTCTATGGTAGCATATCACATGAAGCTTCGTGTACAACTCTACCAATACCAGTTTACCCCAGGCCATTTTTCATCCTTTGTCCAATTCCTCCACCAATATCTTGATCATCCCTAGCAAGATAGATCTCCACCCATGATCTAATATAATAAATCCACTCACTAGCACACAAACATACACATAAATTTGTTAGTCTATCAACAATTCCACTAATGCTCATGTCAACACCAATTGTCCCTCTCAGAGTGTGACATCTACACCAGCTAGTAATCTTGCATCTTCCCTATCTTCTCACCTAAACTCAATAACCTAAATCCCTCCTATTGATAATCAAAATATATGATAAACATCCTCTATAGTCACTATAAGCTCCCCCATCGAAAGGTTGAATGTTGATATCTCACATCTCCACCTCTTTGCCAATGTCATCAATAGTGCAATATGTTCCCAAATGTAGTGAATCCTCACAACATGTCCAAGTCTAATAGCATCAATCTAAGCCCACTATGCTAGAGTAAACTACTACATGATCCTCAATATTGTCGATCGCCTCTCCTAACTAATCAGGATGTGCACACTCCATTGCACCTAAGTCCATAGGATCAATTAGTCACTTACCTGAATAACATCATTTTTTACATTTTCACCTTTGCGATGATAGAAAACCCTTATCCTAACCCTTTTTCCCTCTCATTTTTTTTTTTCTGAAAGGGTTTCAATCCCACTAGATTTCCCCCTCGATCTGTATTCCCATCGTAGCGCAGTACAATCTCGCTACAACAGGATTGCACCTTAATTTTATCCATCTATTAATACTGCTTCGTGAGATTGGACCCCAAAACTATAGTATTATAGTCTCACTTTCCTATCTATGTTATTCATTTCCAAAGTGGGGGGGAATGCATTCCTACCACTCAAAGGGGAAAACTCATGCAATATGTGTTATATGGGATTGCACACTTTTGAGCTAAAAAATATAATAAATACACTCAAACATAAAATGCAAGATCAGTTTCTAAGGACTACCTCTCTACTTGGGACCTAGTGTTACCTAACGCATGCCACCACATCCACTTGGTGCCTCAGACCTCCTATAAAAAATATTGTACTCTAGTGCTCAAATTCTCTCCAAAGGGGCTAAAAGTTCTCAATTTTCTCTCTTTTCTCTCCCTTTCTCTATTGCTCACAGTGAAAATGAAGGCTAAAACCCTAATTTTGTACTTATAGGGCCCTCTAGAGCCCCCTAATTCATTGTCTCAGTCCCCTTGGGACCATTTTCTTCCCTATTTATTTAACTATACTTTGATATACATGTTGGTTTCTCCATGAGATTGTGTTTCATGCTCTCTTTCTTCTACCTAGTCGGGGCATAGTTTCTTTCATGAGGCTACCTTGGCCCCATTGCATGTGCACCCTCTCAAGGGTGCATCACTAACTCCTCCATGTGTCATTTTAGATCAACTACCTATCTTTCTAGTTCATATAGGGCATTTTCTTGCTTCATTTTCTTCGTGTCTCCTATATCTTGTTGTTCTTTGCACTGGCATTATTTTAGCATTACTGCAAACAAGAAAAAATGTAGACACCTAAATTTGATTAATTTAATAATTGAATTTAGTTAGCCTTGTTACATTTATTAATTAATTATTTACCTATTATTTAATTAATTGGTGTGACCCCTTAGCTAATTTAATTTAATTGATTAAGTTATTCCCTTGTTATTAATTAATTAGTGGTAAACCATACCCCACTTAATTGATTAATTTCTCCCTTTTATTATTCTATTAAGTAAACAAAAAAAATTATTATGTTTACTCAATTTATTTCACCCTCTTCCTCCATTCTCCAAAATTGAATTAATTTAATTAATTAATTCAATTTTGTCACATGTCTCCTAACCTTAACTACCCTTTAACCAAACCCTCCAAATTAACCCACTAACTAACCTAAGGTCCCAACCAACCTTATCCCCTTAAACTCCATCTAATCTGTAACCCACCAACCTAATCCTCCAACCAACCCAAGATCCAAACCAACCCTATCCACTGAAACTTCCCTCCAACCAATATTATCCTAACCATCCCCTTATGTGTGCACATTCCTATTTTCATTAAAAAGGGATAATAATCTCCATTTTTGGTGACATCTAGGCAACAAGAAGCTAAGCGGGGAGGTGAATAAGTTGCTACCAAAATACTTAAACTTTAAAACCCTTAAACACTTCAAGCATAAAACCCTTGATCACATAAATTGTTATTACTGATTTGAAAAATGTAAAGCATGTATACACAGATCATAAAACATCAACACCACATAATGCAAAGCTTTTTATCATGGAAACCCAAATGAGGGTGAAAACCATGGTGGGGATGATACCCATAATAAGACTGGTACTTGTTAGAAGTATAGCTTATTACAATATGAGGAATGCACTTGCATTAAGCCACACTGCCTAGAGTTCACTACTCAATTCACCTTGGGAACCCACCCTAAGGAAGTCACAGTGACTTACAATTACAATCAAGAATTCTCACTAACTTACAAACACAATTCATACACCTATCTGATAATTCATGTACTATATAGTAGCATCTCAATATGCCTCAGTCAGTTCCATTTTAGTACAATCAGATCCCTTGTCACATTTTTTTCTACCACACCATAGACAAGCATTTTAGCCTTTAGTATATATGTAAAAATGCTTCACTAACATACACTTTCTTTTGTTATCTTAAAAACATTGGTGCATACACACGACACACCAATCAAATCCTAGTTTACCATATTTATCAAGAACTAGGTTGGTAAAACCTAATCCCTAATCATCCTTCTATTAGCACCAAAATCAACCATCGTGATCTCTACACACTTTCCAAACATCCCTTAGATCCATCAATAACATCTTGATATCATGATCATAACCCTAAAACATTTTACCAATATCTTATAAACTATTTTATAATCTTTCCTTAACATGTCGGCTAAGATCACAAAAACATAACTTTGATTCATTGAACTTGGTCACCTTCATCATAGTAAACTATAGAATCATCAGACACGTAATCCTAGATCATCCCAAGGTGTCATTAAGCTCAAACAAATAAACAAATCCATTGCACCCATCAGATTTAAACCAACATCTTATGATAAACTTTCAAGAACACTGTCATCCTCCACTAAAATACTTGTAACTTCCTTGTGAATCATTAGAATCACAAACCATTTGAATGGTAGACACATTTCTATGTTCTTAACACATTTCCAGCTGCACATCCAAAGTTCTCATCTATAGCACATGCACGAAAACAATCTTTGCAACTTTATAACTTTGTAACACTAGATAACCAGTCTTCATATGTGACACCATAACTTGATCAAATCATCATGTCAGCAACTCAAAATTGGCATGAATTATGTATAAAACCTCTACATCATCCTATGAGGCCTATGACTCCTCATCTTGAGTAACCTTTTTCCCCCATTCATCTGAATGTTCTATGTTACTAGCAAAACTGCATATTTGTCTTCTAAACTTCATAGCAGATATCAAAACCATCTGATCTTCACACTAGACATAAAAACAACATGGTATACATAAAAAATATCATAGTATACATTTTTACATTAATGAAAACACATCCAACTTTCCAAAAATCTCTCCATTTGGCATTGATGGAAACATGTGATGGGAAAAATAATAAAACATAGTAATACAATCAGAAACCAATAGTACTACCAACAATATCCATAATACATCATTATCATTCAGAGTCTCTCTAATTGTTCTCTTCTTCATCACCTCAAATTTATATCTACTCCCCATGGGAACATGCTCTCCTTGTTTTCAATATGATTACATACTCTTCTCTCCAATAGTTTCTCCCCCTTGGATGTACACCACTCTTCTTGACAAAAACTTATTTCTTATGTGCAAGCATATATTAACATGCTTCTCTCATCTGATCTTATGTTTCTTATGTTATCTTCTAATCTCCTCCTCTATAAACTCCTTTGATCCTTTCTTCTACAAACTCTTCTGATCTACAAACTCTGATCTCTATTATTTTTCACATCTTCTTCTCTCCCCCTTTGACATCGATGAAAAAGGTGTATCATCTACTCTTATACAACTTGCTTTAACATATCAATTTCTTCTCACTTTTCCTTCTCTTCTTCTAATACCTTCTCAAGCTCATATTTCCTTCTTTCACACACATATTTGAGCCACTAAACACATCCAACCATTGATCAAACATAAAAAAAAAAAAATTAACTCACAAATTCTTGCAATTCCTTGTAGCTCTCCACAATCACTCAATCAATCTAATTTTATTTACCATGGTTACTATTCCCCCTAAGTAGCATCCTCCATACATCAATCCACTTGTAATATTTCTCTTTTAAGCATACTAGACTAATGTGATCCTCAACATCTTAGTTTTGATCAGGAGGGTTAATGATCCCTATCTTGCCTGCAAGAGTAGGCTCTTTGCTAACTACGTCCTTGTTTTTAATATTTATTATCCTTATCATTTTTGTTTTTTCTCTTTCTGTATCTCCATATCATTTTCTTACATACCCCTATTCATCTCCACTGGATCAAACTCATCTACTTGTGTGTCTTTGCAGTGTTCAACAAAATTTGTATATTTATTGCATCTAATACATATGACAATCTTTTGCTTACTATCATAATTCCTCATCATATAACATGAGCATCTACATGTTTATCTTATAACAATATCATTTATCCTTCTCACACCATTGAGTCTATCTGCGACATGATCATTTATCTTACGTCTAGAAAAATTATTCTTTCTTCTGCAATTTGAGGCTCTATGTCCAAACTTGCCACAATCAAAACAACTACCACTGTAATTTTGAGGTTTAAGTCATTTTTCCAAAATATTCTTCTTCTTTTTCCTCTTTCTACCATTGCACTTCTTCTGACTCTTCTTATTCTTGTTTTTGTTGTCCTTATTCATATTACAATTATCATTTAGCTTGGCTTTGTCCTTTTCTTCTATAGCTTTACTCTTCTTCTTTGCCTTGTAATTTTTTCTTTTGGCTTTAGGTTTGTCTTGACCATACTTGGATAATTCTCCTTTCACATATCTTACACCATTGTTTTCTCTTTCAATTAATGCCTCAATTTTATCTTCTCTAAGCATGAGTTTCTCCACATGAATTTTTGTGGTTGTAATCTCTTTCTTGATAGACCTTGACCATTCATAACCAACTTGTTCAACTTTTGATATCAGGAAAATTTGATCTTGTGTTGTCTTACTTCTTGTCTGATTTCCTTTTTTATTATCAATGATGATCTTTCCTTCATTGTTATTTAATATTATACACCTTGGTACCATTTTTTTATCACGGGCCTTTTTAGTATCTTCATCACTTATAGTCGTTGGTACACAAGGAGCTTCAGTTTGAATCAGTTGATCTTTTCTCTGATTATCATTGTTTATTTTCTTTCCAACAATAAACATATTGGATCTAGTCAGACTCTCAAGACTTTCTTCCACCTTAACATTTATGCTTTTTATTAACTTCATCATCTTTTTGTTATAATATTCATATGCTCTTCTTTTGGTAGAATATCCAAGGAATATACCTTCATTACTCCTTACATCAAACTTTCCTATATCTTCATCTCTCTTTATGTAACATTTACTACCAAATTTTTTGAAGTACTTAATAGTAGGCACATGACCAAACCAAAGTTCAAAAGGTCTCTTACCAGTTCCATCTTTGATTTGCCCTCGGTTAAGAGTGTATATTGCAGTGCTCATAGCTTCTCTCCAAAACATGTGTGGAACATTCCTCTCTAGAATCATGGTCCTCACAGTCTCTAGAATTGACATGTTCTTTCACTTTGCTATACTATTATGTTGTGGAATCTTAGGAGTAGAAAATTGTCTCTTGATTCCATGCATCTCACAAAAGGTGTTGAACTCATTTGATGTAAACTCTCCACCTTTGTCTGATCTCAGCTTCTACAATTTCAAACCAGTCTCATTGTCCACCATTGACTTGAAAGCCTTAAACTTACCAAAAGCTTCTAACTTCTCCTTCAAGAAGATCACCCATACCATCTTTGAATAATAACCAATCACTACACAAATCAATATGAACGAGATCAAGAAATCCATTTGAATTTTATTTCTTAGAGTGAAAATTGGCCTTTCTTTCTTACCTAATTGGAATTCCTTGCAAAAATGTTTAGCATGCTTCTTCATCATAGGAAAATCTCTAATAGAAAAAGTAGAACTTATAGAAACAATATTGTCAAAGTTCACATGACACAACCTCTTATGTCATAACTATCTTTCATCTATCTGGGCAATTAAACAAGTCTTTTGACCACTATTCAAAAGAAATATGTTACCTCTTGTCTTGGATCTAGTAGAAATCTCCCTTCCATAATTATTTAATATCTTGCATGTGTCATTTTTGAAATACAAACCATAGCCTTTGTTCATTAGCTGACCAACACTGAGAAGATTATGTTTCAAACCTTCTACATACAGTAAATCATTAGTATTATTTTTTTCCATACAAAGTATTAAAACCTCTACCTTTGATCTTACCACCAGAGTTGTCACCCCATTTCACTTCTCCACCATCATACTTCTCATAGCTTATTAATTTTCTCTTATCACCAGTCATATGATGAGAGCATCCATTATCGATCACCCACTTATCTTATTTGAAAGCTTGAGCAGGTAAAGCTTTCTCTTCAAGAACATCATTAGTGGCAATAGAAGGCACAAAGTCTTCAGATCTAGAATCATCTTCTTTAATAGAAATGGGAGAACTAGTAGACTTAAGATTATCAAACATACTACCTTCTTCCTTGACAACAATGAAAGTAAATCCATCATCATCCTTATCAGATTCATCATTAGTAATCCATTCATCATCTAGGGTACAATAACATCTTCTTTCCCTAGGCTTAGAACCATACTTGTACTTATTAACTTTAGTAGGACACCTAGATGTATAATGTCATGTCTTACCACATGAAAAACATTTGAAAGGTAACTTTCTTATGTACTTACTTCTAGCATGAGCTCTTTCTCTATAAGACATCATTTTTTCAAACATAGCTTCCAATTCTTTAATCTCTCTATCTTCCTCTTCTATGTCCTTCAATTCTTATTCATGTCTTGACAATTTCCTTGTAGGTTTCTCAACCAGATCTTATCTCTACATGTTTCTTCCAGTCATAGTTGCTTTGAAAGTTGCCTCATTCTTGGGTAGTGCACCACTCATTGAACTCAACTCAAAGGCTATAATATTTCCAACTAGATTTTCTCTTTTCACATTGGTCACTATCATTATTTATTCAATAGCTACAACCTTGTTGGCATAGGCAGGAGTTAAAGATCTCAAAACTTTTGAAATAATCTCATATTCATCTAGTGTTCCTCTAGCACATTTAATAGTGCATACTAACTTATTTACCTTGATTATGTAAGAGGAGGTATTATCATTATCACTCATCTTCATGGCCTCATAATTTCCTTTCAAGCTCCAGAAATTTTCCATCTTCACTATTCTATCTCCTTCATAAAAAAATCTCCATCTTCTCCCATATTTGATCATTTGTCTCCAATTCCATGACATTAGTCATCTCTGCATTAGTTAGTACACTTAGCAAAGCTTCCTTGGCCCTAATGTTCACTTTGGCATCAGTGATCTCATCAGGAGTTGTAGGATTCTCAGGAGGGATATATGAATTCTTTGTAATCCTCCAACAATCTTCATCAATACATTTGATATTTACAATCATATTGTTCTTCCATGGTGCATACTTGGTTCCATAAATTCTTAGACTATCTTTCTTATATAATGCCATCTTCATGTCTCCTTCAAGTTGTTAGGCTTCCTTCAATAGACTAGCTCTAATACCGATTGTAGAAAATAGGCAGCAAGCAACTAGGGGGTGAGTTAGTTGCTACCAAAAGACTTAAAATTTAAAACTCTTAAACCATTTAAGTATAAAACCCTTGATCACATAAAGTGTTATTACTAGTTTGGAAAATTTAAAATATGTAAACATAAATACCACATAACAAAAATATTTTTATCATGGAAACCCAAACTAGGGTGAAAACTACAGTGGGGTTGATACCCACAATAAGACTGATACCTTGTTAGAAGTATAACTTATTACAATATGAGGAATGCACTTGCATTTAGGCACACTGTCTAGAGTTCACTACTCAATTCCCCTTGGGAACCCACCCTAAGGAATTCACTAACTAACAACTACAATCAATAAGTTTGATTGACTTACAAACACTTTTCAGACACCAATATGATAATTTATGAACTGCATAGTAGCATGTCACTATGCCTCAATTAGTTCCTTTTTGGTACAGTCAAATCCCTTGTTGCAATTCTTTCTAACACACCACAGATAATAAATTCATAATTTAGTAGATCTATAAAAAATTTCACTAAAATATAATTGCTTCCACAATCTCAAAAATACTTGTGCATATACAAAACACACCAATTAAACCCTAATTCACCATATTTATCAAGAACTAGGTTGGTAAAACCTAATCCCTAATCATCCTTATCTCAGTGCCAAAATCAATAATCAAGATCTATACACGCTTTCCAAACAAACCTTAGATCCATTAATAACATATTGAGATCATGATCATAACCCTAAAAGGTTTTACCGATATCTTAAAAACTATTTTATAATCTTTCCTTAACATGTCAGCTAAGATCACAAAACATAACTTAAATTCATTGAGCCTGGTCATCTTGACCAATGTAAACTACAAACTCATCAGGCACATAATTATAGATCATCTTAATGCATCATTAATATCAAACAAACAAACACATCTATTACACCCATCTTATCTACTAACATCTTATGATAAACTTTCAAGAACACTGTCATCCTCCACTAAAATACTTGTAACTACCTTGTGGATCATCAGAATAAAAAATAATTTGAATGGTAGACATATTTTTATGTCCTTAACACATTCTCGGATGTGAAATCAAATTTATCATCTACAAAACATGCACAAAAGCAATCTCTGCAACTCAATAACTCCGTAACACTGGTAATTAGAAAAATAACCAATCTTGATCTGTGACACCCTAACTTGATCAAATCATCATGTCAGAAACTCAAAATTGACATGAAGTATTTATAAAACCTCTACATCATCCCATGAGGTGAATTACTTCTCATATTGAGTAACCTTTTTCCATCATTCATCTTAACATTCTATGTTACTGGCAAAACTACATATTTTTCATCCAAACTTCATACCATATATCAAAACCATATGATCTTCACACTAGACATTGAAAAAATATAGTAGACATAAAAAAATCACATTAGAAATGTTGACATCAATGAAAACACATCTAACTTTCCAACAGTCTCCTAACCTTAACTACCATTTAACCAAGATCTCCAACTTAACCCACTAACTAACCTAAGGTCCTAACCAACCATATCCCCTTAACCTCCATCTAACCCCTAACCCACCAACCTAATCCTCCAGCCAACCCAAGGTACAAACCAACCCTATCTATTCAAACTTCCCTCCAACCAATATTATCCTAACCATCCCCTTATGTGTGAACATTCCCATTTTCATTAAATAGGATAATAATCTCCATTTTTGGTGGCATCTCTCCAAAATGGACACCTAGAATTCCCTTCACTTGTCATACTCTTGGACACCAATTTTAATTTATGATGACAAGTGTTGCATTTTGGATACCCTTCATCTTTCACCTCCATCCTATTTAATCCCTCCACTTTCCTTTACAAACCATCCACTCTCATGCATACTAACATCATAATACAATTTTGAATTTAGAGTTGTCATCCATCTTAAGTCATTTCTAGTTTCAATTGCATCCATTTAGTATCCATTTTATCATAATCTCATTTTAATTTTCATTATCCAATACATAGTGTCACTTTAATATTGCATCCATAATCATCATAATTTACATAATCATGGATCTTGTTGAGCGTCACTGAAGGCCAACTTATGACTACACATATCAAATTGATAAATCAAGGGAATATCTTCATCAAGAGAAGCTCAATATTAAGTTTTTTTTTTCATTTGTGTACCTTAGATTAAATTATTCTTTTATTTGCCCACATTTTATTACACACACTTTGAAATATTTATAGCACTAGTATAGTCACACAAAGTAAAAATAGGTTCATCAAACATTATCCCAATATGCTTCAATTTTTGTTTCATCCACAATATTTGAATGTAACTTGAAGCAACATCAATATATTTAGCTCTTGTAGTAGACACAGACGCAAAATTTTATTTCTTACTTGACCAAGCAACTAATCTAGGTTCAAGAAAGAAAGTGCCTCCTCTTATACTCTTTCTCTCATCAACACATCCATCCCTATCAATATTTGAATAAGCCATCAAAGTAAAATATGATTTACTAGGATACGATAGTCCAACATCTTTAGCTCCTTTCAAATATCTAAAAATTATCTTTAAAATAGCAACGTGAGATTCTATGGGGTCTTGTTGAAATATGGAAAAAATAAAAACAACATGCATGATATCCAATCTAGTAGTAGTAAATTATAACAATCTTCCAATAAGTAATATGTACTTACTTTCATCAACCTTAGGTGATTCATCATCCTTACTCAACTTATAGTTAGTAATCATGGGTATGTATACAAGTTTAGCATTTTCCATCCCAAACTTTTTCAAGATTTCCTTCACTTACTTTGATTATGAAATTAAGATACCATCACTTTTCTAATTAACTTGAAGTCAAATATATTAGTTTTTCAATCATTGATTTGTACTTACTTTCATCTTAAGTGATTCATCATCCTTAGTACACTTATAGCTAGTAACCATGGGTGTGTATACAAGTTTAGTATTTTCCATCCCAAAAAAAATCAATATTTCCTTCACATACTTTGATTATGAAATAAAGATACCATCACTTTTATAATTAAATTTGAAGCCCAAAAATAAATTCATTTCCCCAATTTCAAATTCTTTTTGCATTTCCTCATTATTATTTTTATACATATCATCATTGCCTTCAAATCTTAATTCATCAAGATAGACAATCACAATCAATATATCATTTGATTCAAGTTTAAAGTAGAGACTACTATCAGTAGTACCTTTTTGAAATCCTTGCCTCAGTAGATAATTATCAATCCTTTCATACCAAGCTCTGGGAGCTTGCTTTAGTCCATATCGTGCCTTCTTCAATCTGCAAACAATGTTTGGATCATCAGATAGCTTGAATCCTTTCAGTTTTTCTATGTACACCTCTTCATTCAGCTCTCCATTTAGGAATGTAGGTATTACATCCATTTAATATACTTTGAAGTCCTTTTTTTATTATTATTTTTATTGGTAACATATTATGTATTTATTTTGATAAAGAAAAATACATCATAAAGCCAATTAACCAGTTGGCTACCATGTTGCATGCACATTGCTTGTCTACCCCAGTACCTAACCATATAGTCATAATGTTATAGACTAAAGGATATTAACACCCCAAAAAGAAACAATGCATACAAAGAATTGTAGAGCATGAGAACCCACTAATACCCCTATACATAAAGTTGATGCAAGTAAGAGAAAAAGGCATCAACAGCATGGGATATTTCAAAACAAAGACAAAAACCCTAGAATACGCCCCACCATATAGTAGACCACCCTGCCTTTTAAACTAGGCTATCATGTCTTCCTTGGTGAAATTGGGGATGGAATGGTCATCTGCCACTGAGAAATGACACTTTCTCATGCCACTTGCAATCTCCACACCAAATAGTGATTCATCAATCCACATTCTTGCACTTGTAGATGCCCCAGCTGCTTCTCAACTGCCCTAGCCAGTTGATGCTTCAGAGGTTCACCAGGAGGGTGCACACTTTTTTTGGGGGTCATCTTCCTGAAGCCCTTGTGTTCTGCCTTCTCCTCCCAAGTGTTCTCCTGCAGAAAGGTAAGAATAGTCTGCCAAGCCTTGGTAGCCTTCGGCAGGTGCACTTCTCGTGGGGTAGCAGACAACCAGACCACTAGGGGTTGCATGGAATTGTCTCCACCACCAATTTTCCTCTATGACTCCAAACCCATGTCCAGCCTAACACCCATCTCAGCCCTATTGATGATTTTGTCCACCCCCAGCAGCCATTGTGGATCAATGCTTGCTTCTATGACCTAGCGGACCTCTTCCTTTGATTCCCCCACCAACAACGCCAATGCAACAAACAAAGAGGAAATATCCAAGTTTGACCTCCTCCACCAGTATGTATCCATGAACTTCGAACCAAAAAAATCCATGACAACACTCAGGAAGGCCTGGTCTTCAAAGAGAAAGATGTACTTCAAACGCCAGACCGTGATGTTCTCCTTGTAAGACTGCATTTGGTTGCATGATTCCAAAGCAAAATTTGCTTCCATGTTGACCACTCTGCTCAAAAATTGCTCCAAGTATGACAAAATGAGGTCATTCACCAAATTTAATGCACTCCCAAGAAGGGTCTAGAAAATGCGCTAATCAATTCCTTTCTGCCTGCAGGTTATTACATGTGTGGCATTACTCTCCCATGAGTGTACTTGATCAGGGGTAATTATTGAAAGTCCCTTAACCAAAGGATCTAGGTGGGTTTAAAGCAATGGAGATCAACTTCAAATTAATCCATGTCGAGAAGAGAGAACTCTTCGAGTATGGCATTATGAATCTTATGGGGTTTATTTGCTCCTAGGTTGGCCAATTTATCGGCCACCACATTTGCCTCCCTATATACATGGGAAATCTAAAATTCCTCAAACTCCAGCATAAAGCACCTAATCTATTTAATATGCTTGTCAAGATGCCATGACTCCAGTTTTCCTTTCTTGATCCCATTTATGATAATCTCAGAATCCCCTTCCAGGTACACCTTTTGAAAGCCCATTTTTAGTCCCAATAAGGTCGCTTCTTTGCAGCTTCACACTCTCCCTCATTGTTGGTTCCATCTCATAACCTCTTCACTGCAAATGCTACTGTGTTGCCTTCATAGTCCCATGCTATGCATCCACACCTGGAAGTTCCTGGGTTATCTTTAGCTGCCTCTTCAAAATTAATTTTGATCCATCCTTCGTCGAGTGGTTGCCAAGTGCACATATCCTTCTGTAGGCAAGGAGTAACCCTTGGATGCCCATTAACGAGCCAAAATTTGATAGTGGGCATCTTGGCTTGTAACTAAACATCAAACTGCATAAAGGGAGGGTTGTGCTTGATTGATGAGGAGGCAGCCAAAGAAATGACCTCTGTTATGGCCCTTTCAAATCACTGACTGAAGATGGCAAGAAATTCTTCCTTTCCTTGGAAGATTCTCCTATTTTGTTCCTTCCACAGTTCCCACAATGTTGTTGATGGGATTACCTTCCATGCTGCTCTGAAAATAGACCCCTGATTCATCTCTGGCCATGCTTTCAGCCATCCTTCCAAGGTTTTTGTCAATGGGCAAGCCTAGTCCAATTTGGCTTTAGCCATGTTACACACTTCCAGAGAGTAACTACAATGGAGTAGAAGATGGTCAACCATTTCTTCTGCCTCCTTGCACAGTGGGCATCTGAAAGGTCCCTAGAAACCCATGCGCTTAAGTCTTGTGCCTTTAAGGATTTTATCATTGCCTGTGATCCATGTGAAGGCACCAGCTTTGGTTAGGCATTCCTTATTCCAACACAGATTCATTTCCCAATTAATTTTGTTGTGGTTCCCTTCCAAAATTTGATGCCCGAGCTTCACTGAATAGTTGCCACATTTGGAGCCACTCTAGATGAACTAGTCTTCCAAAGGAGATGCAACTAATTCTCTTTCATCCAGGATTTGTCTCATGCATTCCTTGTCTTCATTGTTGATTGCCAATGTCGAGGGATCTTTCCAATTCCTTGGGCAGCCCATGTCTGATGGCTTCTATCTATATAGTCTCTAACTCGGGTACCCCACAATTGTTGCATTAGTGCAATTACTCCTTGGGGGAACCCAGAGGAAGCCAGTTCCTATCCCCCATCCCATGAGTCATGCCAGAAGTCTGCCTTATCCCTATTCCCAATCTTCTAGGTTAGATGACCAGTGATTATTTCTCTACAACTGAGGAGGAAGTTCCAGATGGACGAACCTCTCAGGGGATTTGCAATAGTCAGGATCCAATCATCTTCCTGGTTATCCAAGTATTTGGCTCTCAAAACTTTAACCCATCTCTTCTTTCCAGCACTGAACATCTGCCAGACGAGCTTAGCTCCAAGGGTTGTGTTGAAGAGAAACCAATCCCTCACCCCCGCTCCTCTACCACCTTTTAGTTTGCTCACCTGTGACCAAGAAATTAAGGGGATCTTGTCATCATCCTATGAGTCATTTCATAAAAATTTCTACATGCACCGTTGAATCGATTGAATCTCTTTTTTGGGAATTCTGAAGCATGACATAGAGTATATTGGCATCACCAATATTACAACCTGAATCATGGTGATCCTCCCAGCCAGCATGAGCCACTATCCTTTCTAGCTGTCCATTCTATCCCTACAATCTTCCACCAGCATTGTCCAGATTGGTCATGTCCCCATGCCACCAAATAGAGGGGTACCAAGGAATTTGCCTGGGAGTTTACCAATCCTCACGCCGAAAAGACCAGCAATAGATCTTTGAAGTCCTAGTTCTGTGTTGAAGAAAAAAAATTTTTACTTATCCTAGTTCACTGACTGTCCTGACACCAAACTATAATCATTCAGCACCTGTTTCATCACCTTGGACTTGGCCATCAAAGCCACACCAAAAAAAAAGGTTTCATCCACAAATTGAGAGTGGGATGTAGGAGGTATCCTGTTCACAATCTGGATGCCTTTTCAGGCTCCACCCAATCTATATTTGGTGATTAATCTCCCCAGAACCTCTGCCAGGATGACAAATAAGAACAGGGAAATTGCGTCACCTTTTTTGATACCCTGGCTTGTGCTAAAAAATCCCTGTGGGCTGCCATTGATGAGAAAAGAAACTCTAAAATCTAAGATCACGCTTCTGATCCATTTCAGCTAGCTTTCCCCAAAGCCAAATCTCTTCATAACTTCAAGTAGAAACCCCCTCTACACTCTATCATAGGCTTTGCAGATGTCTAATTTGAGCATCATACGCCTTTCCTTACCCTTGCTGGCAGTGTGAATTCCCTCATGAGCCACAATGATGCCATACACAATACTTTGGTTGGGGGTGAAGCCACTTTGTTCCAGAGAGATTAGAGAGTCTAAGAGATTTTTTAATCTATTTGCAGCAACCTTTGTGATAATTTTATAAACATTATTACACAAGGAAATGGGTCTAAAATCATCGTACCTTTTTGGCTGCCCTTTCTTTCAGATGAGGGCGATCAAGGTGTTATTGAAGTCTTTCAATATAAAACCCTCTCTTCTTGACTCCTCCACCACAAGCAACAAGTCATCTTTGAGAAGCTCCCATAAATTTTGGTAAAAAAAGGCCTGAAAGCTGTCCGGCCCTATAGCCTTGTCTCCACCCATTCCAAAAACTACTGCCTTGAGTTCCCTCAACGTGATTTTGTTCATAAACATTCTGTTATCCTCCTCTGACACAATGTTCGACTTGATTCTTAGAACCTTGTCCTGTGCTACCTTCATGTCTGCCTGTTCCTCTTGCCAAAGCGATGAGAAAAATTTGACTGCTTCCTTGTTAATACTATCAGAGTCTTCCAAGAGGGCCTTGTTCTTGTCTTTAATGGAAAGGATGCAGTTTATGTTTCAAGTTACCTTCATTAAAGAACTGTGGAAGAATTTGGTATTCTTATTGTTAAGATTGATGAATATCAATCTACCCAAGAACACCTGCATGCATAGCTATTACAAACAGAATGAAACAGACAGAAGAGAGAAGGATCCAAAAAGCTATGGCGGCCGATAGGCCAGAGACTGCAAACCCATTGTGAAAAAAATTATCTTCTATTAACACAATGATGAAAAATAATACAATCTCCTTCTGAAATGAAAGTCGGTCAATCCTTATAAAGGATACAGAAACCCTAAAAGGGAGCTAACTCAGAAAAGGAAACTTTCCTAAGTCTAACTTAAGCACTAAAGAGTAATTACTAAAGATTACTCTAACACCCCCCCTTAAGTGTAACTTAGGGAGAAGCAAAACTGCTAAACTACTGCAGAAAGCAGGAAAGATGGGTCCTGGCAACTAGGCCTGATCAGGTACCCAAAACATAAAGCAAAAGAATAGAGTAAGAAGCATCTCTGAAGCATGTCTGAAAACTCTGTCAGAAGATACTGCTGGAACCCCCACTGAAGTGCATGATCAGGTAGAGAAGACAAGTGTCTGAAGAGCTGATCAATCGAAGAGGTGACCTCCA
>MU223920.1:161272-183465 GCA_018584345.1 Thuja plicata | reverse complement strand
TTTTTTAATTTTTTTCTCGAAATATGTGTCGTACGGCCCTCGAAGGGCACGAAAAAACTCTCAGAGGCCCCGGTAGCCAAAAGGGTCAAAATTTTATATGATTTCGACTCTCCCGGGCCTTCTGGACCCAATGGTGGAGTCCGTTTTGGCTCAAACAGCTCTGAAAATTAAAGACCCCCCCAGAACTAGAGACAAATGCCAGAAAAACTTCTGAAAGCTTCAAACCCTCGCTGCTTCAACGAAACTCGAACAGCCGGCAGCAAGATGGCTCTGATACCATGTTAAGATTGATGAATATCAATCTACCCAAGAACACCTGCATGCATAGCTATTACAAACAGAATGAAACAGACAGAAGAGAGAAGGATCCAGAAAGCTATGACGGCCGATAGGCCAGAGACTGCAAACCCATTGTGAAAGAAATTATCTTCTATTAACACAATGATGAAAAATAATACAATCTCCTTCTGAAATGAAAGCCGGTCAATCCTTATAAAGGATACCGAAACCCTAAAAGGGAAACTAACTCAGAAAAGGAAACTTTCCTAATTCTAACTTAAGCACTAAAGAGTAATTACTAAAGATTACTCTAACACTTATCCCCTTCTCATAGCTAGTTCTCCCTTGATTTTTGTTTGTAATGTATCTCCTCCCTTTTCAGGATTTCTAATTTTCCCATCAAGGTTTGTTCGGTTTGAAAATCCACTTCATCCATCCTGTGCTCCAAAACCTTATTGTTCAGGGCAGACAAGTCCACCTCCACCTCTACTCTTGCCTTGAAGATGTTGCCAAAGTGAAGGTGGCTCCATTCCTTCAATTTTTGCTTGAGGTATCAAAGTTCAGAGAAAAAATAAAAGGCAACATTGCCTTCAACCCTAGGCCCATTAAGCCACCACTCAACTACCAAATCCTGAAAAACCTCCACCCAAAACCACATCTTCTTAAATTTAAAAGGACACCTATTTAGGATCCCATCTTGTTGTACCACCATCGACATTGGATAGTGGTTGGATCCTGACAACCCCAAAATATTGCCTTCAAACATAAGAGGCAAAGCCTACCATTCTCCTACCAAGAAAATCCTATCTAGTTTCTTAGTGATGTGTGAAAAACCTTTCCTTCTATTTGTCCACGTGAAATGGCCCCCCTTGATAGGGACCTCCTAGAGTTGATTGTGTTGTACAAAGTTTTGGAAATCAGTCTAAATTGGGCCTAAGGTGCGGGCCCCCCTCGTTTGTCCACCAGAATGAGAGGAGCATTGAAGTCTCCTGCTACCATTTGAAATTCATTCCTTAGTGTTGCTAAAAAAGACCAATCTCCTTCCAAACTACCTTTTTCTCATCAGATTTGATGGGTCCATAAACATTGATCAAAACCCCCAAAAGTTTAACAGTAAAGGAAGAGAAAAAAAGAGCTTGTCAATTCCTCTTCTTGATTAGGGGCTCACCTTTAATAAATTTGGGGTTCCACAGTATCCCCAAGCCCCCGGAAGCCCCCACTACCTCAACAAAAAAACTTGACCACTACTATCTAACTCCTAACACCTTTGCTGCCTCCTCAACTTCCATTTTGGTTTCCTGAATACAAACAATATCTACTTTCTCCTGATCCAGAGCTCTCTTGATCAGGCATCTTTTGTCAAGGGCATTGCAGCCCCTAACATTCCACATAAGTAACTTCATTGCTTCCTAGGAAGGACTGTGTTCCTCCCAGATCTCAGACGGGTTTGACCCTTCATGCTACCAGCATCCTCCAGCAGTTGTTGTGTGCTTTTCCTACCCCTCTTGTGTGAACTTCCATTAACATTGCATTTTTTAGCCTGGGATTGAGAAATAGTATGTCATTCAAAGAGCCCAAGCTTATCCCTATAAGAAAGTTCTCCATCTTCCATAAGCTCATCAATCTCTAGGAGATTCCCCAGGAAGGGGATTAGCATCCTCATGGGGGACATAATGGAAATTGTGTCCTGCACTTGCTCATTGCAACTCCTACCCCTGTCTGGGCCAACTGGCTCGGCCATTGTGGACTTCTCCAAAGTCTCCATTTGCAACTTATTCTCCCTAGCCAGATCTGGGTTTTCTCTTCCTTCCAAAACCTTATGGGAGTCTTCCTCTACTACCCAAAGAACTGACTCCACATTCACTACCTGTTATAGATCTTGAGTGGAGTTTCCTTCCAGAGCCTCTGTTGTGATTCCTCCTGGGCGATAATGATTAAGCCTATCACATGAGACAACCACTTCTCCCTCCACATCCTCCAAGCATCTTTCTTTGACCATGGCACCATGCCTGAAATCCTCTCCTGCCCATGATTTGGAGGGTCCTAGTTCCCATGTGCCTCCAAACTCTATTGTAGTTCCCTCTACCTTATTTTTGCCATTGCTTTTGACTGAGCATGTCTCCACTGTGTGTCCCCATTCCTTGCAGCTACTACACCGGCTGATTGCTTCCTCAATCTCTATTTCCTTCCACCAGTAGCCTTCTTCCATTCGAATCTCTATTGCATGTGGCAGTAACGGATGTGGCTTCCACATAATGCATATTCTTGCATATTGGCTAAAATCCTTATGTTCAATGGCTTCATCCACTTTGATGAACTTCCCCAGTTTATCTCCTATCATCTTAAAGATCCCCGGGGTCCAGTATTCATACGGGACATTATATAGCCTGATCCAAATGGGGACCTCTTCCACTTTTGCCTGTTTGGGGTTAAATTTGGGAGCCCAGTCCTTGATGTAGAAACCAACTCCCTCCATCAAAAGGGCCCATTAAACATGACTCTTGTTTTTTCATGTTTGGATGCCATGATTAACAGGAAGAAACCGTTGGTTTAGGTTTTAATGATTCCTTCCTGCCCCCAAATATCGTTGACCCAGCTACATAGTTCGGGCAATGGTGGCCTGCCCCCTCCCCATTTCATGAAAAAGGCTCTGTCCTTAAGCATCTTAACCGAGGTCTTCCATTCCTCCGTGTCAACTCGAATATATATTGCTTTGTTTTCTACTATGGATGGGACATCTTTTGTGAATCCTCCCGATGTTAACAACCTCTCCTCATATCTCTGTATCCACTTCCAGTTGGTTCTTGTCTCCTTCCATTGGGTAGTGGTTGATGCTTCCTTCCTATGAGGACCTTTCAGTGCTCTGAGGGTTTGTACATGTCTATTTTTGTTATCTGGGAAACCACCCCAGGGGCGTGGGGGTTTCCATGGTTGCCTCAGGCCGTTGCGGGCATGCCCTGGCTGACATATCTGCCTGCCGCTGCCATGGCTGCAAAACCCTAGTCTCCTCCTACGCTCTGCCATAATAATGTCTTTGAAGTCCTTATTATTAGAGTAATAAGTTATTTCACTTATTAATTAAATCATTTTGATTTAATTATTAAGTCACTTATTATCTCTAATTTACTTAAGCTAAAATTTAGGCATATAATAATTAATTCTTTTATTAATTATTATCATGCAACCTAGGTTTTCCCTTTTAGGGTTTTGATCACCTTTATAAGGTTTGATCTCTTTATAATTATTTAATTATCTGATAATGCTATTGTATTGAGGGGTTTCTCTCCATTGTTTACACAATATGTTTCCTCTTTCATAAAAAAATTTATTTATGGCATTCATAGTTTTTGCTTCTCTCTTTCTGTGACAGATTTTCATATAGGTGATTCTAGGGAGCTGTAGGGTTGAGTTTTCATTAACTCCAATATTATATTGGAGCTCCGGATCTTCATGCACATGTTCTCTTCATTAGATATTTGGCCTTGTTCTTTAGATCTATATTTTTAAGAGGTTTTATGTTTCAGATTTTTGTGGATCTAGGGGGAGTTTGTTTTTGGAGCACTTTGGGCTAAAACGAACCTCACAGTTGCGCTCAAAAGGCCCAAACCCCCTATTTTCAAATAAGGCACGTCCAATTTGGACACAGTCACATTCTAGGGAAAATTTTAGATGTATGACCCTTTTTTGGGCACATTTTTTGAGGCAATGAAAAAAAATTATTTGTTTATTTTTTTCAAAAAAAATCCCTGGTCCCTCCGCCAATTTTGGCCAAAATTTTGGTAGTCCTGCCATATTTAGTGACATCACCAGATTTAGTCGAGCTTTACCAACTTTAGCCAAGATTTCTTGGGACTCTTCTTGTTTTGGAGTAGTCTTCAGTTTCTTGCTCATATCTTGAGAAAATGGAAGCATTTTTGGGCAAACGAGATATCATCAAAAAGTTGGTTCCAAGTCTGAGCTTTTTTTGTAGGTTTGGTTTCCTAATTTTAGTGTTTTGCATGTGTTTTTTCAATCAAATTTAGTGTTCCTTTTTTGCACTCATGGAGCTATATCTTGTTCATCTAGACTCCATTTTTTGACTTCCATACATTGTTGGAAATTTGGTTCTATTCTCTTTATTTTGGTATGGGTCTCATTTCAAGACTTTTCTCTGAGTATATTTTATTCAATTTTTTACTTTTTTGCAATCTGATGGATATCTTGGATGTTTCAGGTCCTGGGATCCTTTTCCATACATGGGATGACCATTTTTTAGTTGTTTCTCATGTTCTTACAAATTTTCTTCATTCTTGATCATTATAGACATCTATTTATGTAGCATTTATTTTTTGCAAACACACTAAGAGAAAGTGTCATATGTTGTATGCTTGGGATCTTGCATATTTTGTACCTATTTATACTCACACTACATTATAAAATGTCATGGGGGTTTTGATCTACCTTTGTAAAGTGATTATTCCTTCTATAATATTAGGCTCATGATGTGTTTCAAGAGAGTGATCCTTCCATGACACCATCCTTTATATGTGTTTGTACTTTCTACTGCACTTCCTATGTTTCTAATTCTTCGTCATGAAGTTGTTCTTGGAAGTCTCTTTCAGTGTACCTATCATGCCTCACCTTGATCAACATTATGAAGGGTATCTCTTGTTGGTTCTAATGCTTCCTTGGTTTGATGGAGTGATCTATCTATTCAGTATTTATTACTATGTACTAGGTGGATGCAATGACTAGGTGCCTATGTATTTCAGTGAGATGGATCATTTACCATATGGACACTCTTTCATTCCTATTTTGGAGGCATCCTTCCATCTTTTGATCATCTCTTCAGACTTTGGTGTTTTTTTCCATCTGTATCTTCGAGTTTTGATGTTTGTCTTTGTTTGCCATCCTGATTTGAGTAGTGTCATTTGAGGGCACTCATGCAAATTACAATCTTCTCTACCTAATCATGTTCTATTGCAGTGGACGTTCTAGCATTTATCTTTGACAGTGTTTTCAGCTTCATGCTTCGGTGGTGTTCTTCATGTTCATCCTTTGTTCCTATTTTCTTGGAAATTCTCTAGTTTGGAGGCTTCTTCAATTCTTCACTAGTCTTCTTCTCTTTTCGGAGAGGGGATTTTCTGACTGGGTTTTCTCCTTTTCTCCTCTTTACATATATTTTGTGTACTTGGATACTTGATCAGGCCATGTTGTCGGGACCCATTTCCTACTTTCAGTAGTTGTTTCTAGGTTTTAACTTCTCCCTAACTTTATCTTAAGGGGGGTGTTAGAGTAATAAGTTATTTCACTTATTAATTAAATAATTTTTATTTAATTATTAAGTCACTTATTATCTCTAGTTTACTAAAGCTAAATTTTAGGCATATAATAATTAATTCTTTTATTAATTATTATCATGCAACCTAGGTTTTTCCCTTTTAGGGTTTTTCACCTTTATAAGGTTTGATCTCTTTGTAATTATTTAATTATTTGAGAATGCTATTATATTGAGGTTTTTCTCTCAATTGTTTACACAATATATTTCCTCTTTCATTGATCTATTATTTCTAGCCTCCATAGCTTTTGCTTCTCTCTTTCTGTGACAAGTTTGCATGCAGGTAATTCTTGGGAGTTGTAGGGTTGAGTTTTCATAAACTTCAATACTTATGTGCTACAAAAGACAAAAAAATTCTAATAGATTCCATTATTTCCATAGGAGCATAAATCACATCAAAATCAATACCTTCCACTTGTTTCTATCCCTTGCATACCAATCTTTCTTTGTTCCTCACTATGTTACCATCTTCATCCAGTTTGTTTCAAATTACCCATTTTATTCCAATTACATTCTTGTCTACCACTCTTGGGACTAATTCCCAAGTCTGATTCTTCTCAATCTAGTACATCTCTTCCTTCGTAACCTTCATCCAATTCTGATCATTGTAAGCTTCTTTCACAGTCTTTAGTTCAACTTCTAAAATAAAACCTAAGTTGACTTTTTGTTCAGCAACTTTACTTCTTGTTATTACTCCTCTGTTCTTGTCTCCAATTATGTAATTTTTGAAATGATTCCTTTACACATATTTCCAAGTCTTAGGATTTGTTTCTAAATCAAGTTCCTCGTCATTTTATTCTTCATTTTATGTGGTCTTCTCCTCTTCTTGTTTTCCGATAGACTCATTTGATTCATATCCAAGTTCTATTTATGTATTCTTTATAATGTCTTCATCAATTTTTACATTTGCACTCTCAAATATTCTTCTTATCCTTTTTTATAGCATTTTTAAGCTTTGCTCTTTGTAGAATAACCAAGAAATATTCCTTCATTTGCTTTGGTATCAAAATTTCCTAGATTCTTCTCGTCTCATCTAATGTAAATTGCTTCCAAAAATTCTAAAATATTTATCATAAGGGGTTATTTCATACCATACCTTATATGATGTCTTTTCAAGGTTCTTCTTGATCTAAACTATGTTTAGTGTGTATACTGAATTCAAAATTGCTTCTTTCCAGTAGACTTCTAATATATTTTCTTCTAGATCATGGTTCTTGATGTTTCCTATAATGTTTTGTTCATCCTCTCAACTACTCCATTATGTTGTGGTATTCTAAGAGAAGACAAATTTCTCATAATTTCATGATTCTCACATGAAACATTGAATTCATCTGAAGTAAATTCTCCTCCTCTATCAGATCTCAAATATTTGATTCTTTTATTTGCTTCTTTCTAAACCATAGCTTTGAATATCTTAAAATTCTCTAATGCTCCATATTTTTCTCTTAAGAAAGTAACCCAACTCATCCTAGAATAACCATCAATTAAAATCATGAAATACCTTTCTCCTTATAGACTTATAGTTCTAGTATGTCCACATAGGTCAGTGTGCACTAAATCGAACAGTCTAGTTGTGTAATCTTTGAAAAATCTCTTGATGAATGCAATAAATTGATCCTTATCATATTGTCAAAATCATTATGACACATCCTGTGGTGCCATAACCAACTCTCATTGATCTAAAACATCAGACAATATCCGCTCACAGTCTCCAACTGATACATGTTTCCTCTGGTCTTTTTTCCAGCAACAATTATAGTGCCAAATTTCATTCTTATCTCATAGCCATCTTCCTAAAATACTAGATTATATCCATTCTCACTCATATTTCCAACACTTAAGAGATTATGATTCAAGTCTTTCACATAGTAAACATTATTTGTGTTATGTTCCCCATCAAAATTGGTAGAGCCAATTCAAAATTTTCTACCTCCTTGATCACCTCCAAACGTAATAAATGCTTCATCATACTTTTCAAGTTTTACAAACTTTCCTTTATTACTATTCATGTGATTACATCATTCACTATCAATGAGTCATTCATCTTTTTTCCATCTTACATATAACAAAGAGTTCTCAGAATTTGTACCTTTGTGTTTACTTCTAGAGAACTATCAGGTTTAGCAGTAGGAATATCTTCTTTTATTGCCAAAAATAAGCATTGATCATCTTCCTCGTAAATAGATTCGTCATTAGAAATACTTGCATCTTCTCTAACATAGTAAGTTTTGTTATTGAACTTTCCTTGTTCTTTTGTACTGCAATTATGTCAGAACATCTAGAAGCATAATGATCAATCTTTCCATAGTTAATGCATTTAAAGGGTAACTTACCTCTGTATTTTCTGGTACCTTTCTTCATTTTTCTCACAAATTTTGCTT
This sequence comes from Thuja plicata, assembly GCA_018584345.1. Taxonomy (NCBI): domain Eukaryota; kingdom Viridiplantae; phylum Streptophyta; class Pinopsida; order Cupressales; family Cupressaceae; genus Thuja; species Thuja plicata. The sequence continues at coordinate 175,488 of MU223920.1, read as the reverse complement.
CTATCTCATCCAAGTTGTCTTAATCTGATTCTTCTTCCTTCACTAGTTTTGTAGCTTTAAAAATAGTTTTATTTCTTATGTTAGTAGTACTAAATTATCTCATCTCAAAACAAAGTAATACACCATACATATGTTCTCTAGAATACTAGTTCAAAATATGAGTTTCTTCAATAGCAAAGACCTTGGAACTATATGGTTTAGTGAGGGTTCCAAGTATCATTTGTACCACATCATTTTCTTCTAGTGTGTCACCAAGACTTTTGATCTCATTTACCACATCGTTAATCTTATGCATGTATTTCATTATGGTGTCTTCTTCTTCCATCCACGGACCTTCATATTTAGCCTTTTCATTCTGCATCTTAGCTTATTTGACCATATCATTGCCTTCATATGTACTTTTTAACCTTTCTGAAACATCATGAACAATTTCCAAAGATACAATTTGTACCATCATAAATTGTAATCACCTAATTGGTATACAATTTCATGATTATTTAGCACCTGCATTAGTGTCTTCATAGTAGGACTTTATATGGTGCTTAATGGACAACTAAATTCAAATATAGGTCCTTTATCAATTCAATATTATTTAAAATTGAGATAAACCCTTATTTATAATTGTGATCCTCTATTATTCCTCCAATACAATAATTCATTTCATCACTTAGGCCCTATGTTACCACTTGTGGCCTTAATGTTATGTCTCAACCTTGAAATTAGTTGTGCCTTGTAATCCACCATCTCTTAATTATCTAAGACCCATGGTTCTTATTTGAGCCCTGATTAGATAGAACATAACACCTAGGGCATTCTATTCTTGGGAACATAATTCCTTGAGCATTGTGTTCCCCAAGGTTTGGGTTGAAATTGGAATTGGGCCCCCATCTCAATGATTTAGTGGAGTATTTGTATTTATGGTTGGCCCTCTTGAGTTTTGACTCACGAGATTTTGTAGGAGGTATATAAACACCCTATCTCTCCTCATTTGGCTAACCACAATAAAATATTATGGAGTACTCATTATAATCACGTTCAAGAATTTAAGTTAAAAGCATTAATGTGAGTATCCAAACATTCAAGATCTATACTTTTTCTTAAGCATTTGAGGTTTTCTCCTCCATGGATCAAGCTTCTTTCCCTCATTGAAGGATAAGAAAAGGATTTTTCTATCAAGGAAGGAGATACGCATACATCTACATTCATCTAAGCTTTATTTCTTCTTCTCAATAAAGAATTGTAGCTAACTACAACATCCATTACATAAGGTTTTGTCTTTCATGATTTCCTTTTAGGTTTGATCACATACAAAGAAGCATTTGCATTTCCAAGGTATGACATATTTCATATTTAAGATTTAGCCTTCACTATATGAAAGTGTTATTGAATTTCCTTTATTTTATTTCAAAGTTGATTCCAAACAAGGGGTTTGCCTTGAGAAAATCCCTTTATCCAACCTTCTTCAATTTTTTTGTAGGTACAGGTGGTGCAACTATCGAGACTTAATCTAGAAAATATAAGATCTGACATACTATCTTGGCAAGTTTCAGGGAGAATCACAGGGAACACAGAAAAAATTTGCAAATTATTCCTGGGAACAAGGTGCCTAGGGAATTTAGTTCCCTACAAATTCACCCTAGATTTAGGTTGTATTTTGGTACAACTCTCTGGTCTCTATTTCAATTCATTATAAGTGTCTATCTATTTTCTGTCAGTCTAAATTTCTTGAATCTTATCAATTTTGTTTGTTTGATCTTCTATCGTGTATCATATCATCCTATTCATTCAAATCATAATCAACAAAGGATAATTACAGTCACTTAGTGCTTGTGTCCTACTTGATCCTAGTGAGTCATCTTCCTTCCTATTTTCCATTAGGAAAAGAGGGTTTATCCCATTTTCTCTCTTTTTCCAATTGTACACAACCTTAGTCAATTCAAATTTAGTTAGAGCACTAAAAATTCTTTCCTTTCTCTTTCATATTTTTCATACACCTCAATCTCATTTGGAGTATTCAATCCACTTGTTGGTTTCATATATTGAGTTTCAATAACTTTATAGGTCTTGTAACTTAGAGAGATAAAGTATCATCATATTTGTACTTGCCAAAAACCATAATCAGATCCATCAAAAGTAGGTAGTGTTATTTTGTGCGCCATTAGGATATCCTTAAGTGGTTATGCTCTTCTCCAAGGAACCATAGCTCTAATAAAAATTGTTGAACATGAAAGACAACTGAGAGGGGGGGTGAATGAGTTGTGCAAAAACTTTTAAACTTAATAGCAATGTTAATAAATTCCACCAAACTTATTTTAATTCTTAATTGCATAAAGATGAAAACATGAAAGCACAACAACCATAAAATATATGAAATGCCTAATTTACATAGAAACCCCTATTAAAGGAAAGACCATAGAGAATATTATTCTCAAATATATGAATACCAGTTAAGGTGATTTTTACTAGAGAAAGGCTCATTTTCAAAGGACTCACTGCCCGAAGAAAGAATTCTCACTACCAAAAGAAGAAAGATAAAAGAGAATAAATCCACCACTGATGCACAACTCAACCAACTAATCTATAGAAACCTTTAGCTCACTTCTTCTAGTATCCAACACTTGAATATTGACACTATACTCAAGCACCTATCATAGTAACTCAATCAGTCAAGGAGACAAACCCTCTTTCAGATATCTCCTTCACAAAGGTTTTACACACTTACACATGAATGCCACCTCTCTCTCTCTAAAATCCATAATGATTTATCCTTTATTTATATCAATCCATAACTCATGAAGTATCCCACAGTTGTCTAGGCAAGTAATCAAATATAATTTGAAATAAGTTAGCACGAAACATTCATGTGATTCACCTATTGGTGTGGTGAATGATATTAACAGGGTTATTGGTGACAATCTTCTTCTTCCTTCGTCACCTAGAAGCTTATTTCATTCACAAGTTCTCTCCATTTTTTTGTCAAATTTCTATGATATGATGTAGGATTACACTCCTTTCAAGGAGATGGCAGGTCAGGTGGGTCGTGGGAAATTTGCTACCACAGAATCAATTCATAAGGCTCTAACATAATATATCCTATGAGGCTCTCAAGCTTGGGTTGGGGTCATGTTCTCTCCTTTCTACCTTGACAATGACAAAGCATATATCAAATTATATGACAGTTTCAAACTTTGTGTGGGCGCGAGGGATTCGGGGGCATTTCGCTATAGTCTCGACAACTTGGTAGAATTTCTTCCAACCTCTGTTATGGAAGATGCTCTTTCTCTATTTGATAGCATGGATTCTATTCTCTCTTTTGTGCAGAAAGTTGGAACCTTGGATACCATGTCACCATCCTTCCCGGTCCCAATGGAGTTCGCGTCCTCACCTCCCACTAAGGAATCAACTAATTTTGCTCCATATTGTCATTGTCATTGCCATAGTCATGGCTTAGTTAAGCCATGAGAGTGACCTATTTGCAGCCACTGATTATCCTTTTGATGACTTGTCTCAATGTTTTGGGCTAGTCAATGGGTGTTTGTGCTACGTCTTCAAATATAAGTGTTTTGGTTGGTTCAATGAAGAATTCAAGGTTTTTGCTTCAGGATAGTTCTTGTCTAAATGTTGTTTTTGATGTTCCTGACATGCTTCTTGGGCACTACTCGCTAGTTTCCATTTTTAAATATTGTGTTCTATTGGATATGAAAGGAGGTGTTCTTCTCTGCTTCTTTCCTCTTGGAGCCTTCTAAAGCAGTTTATATTAATAAAATTATAATGGCTCCATCTATTTTTACCAAAAAAAACATTCATGTGATGGGAAGTGTATGTTAGAAATTAAATTAGTCAAATATAACTACAAATAAAAACACCCATGAAACATTAAATTAGATACTAAATAGATTCATCAAATGCAAAATGTTAGTTTCCAAAATTGTCTCATGGTCCTCTATCACCAAGGACCTATTTGGTCTTTTTAAAATTGCTCTCGGCAGCACTTAAGATTATTTATATGATGTATCATCTTAAAATGGAGGCACCCATGATAGGGCCTTTTATCCCTCCTTAATGGGATGTCCCTAGCCCTCTTGAATGCCTTCATAATGATTGGATCTCCCCTTTTCCCTTATGTTGTCTATACCACTATTTTCTATCTGTTTTCATTTATTTTCTCCCTTTCCCTGAGACAAGTGTTCAAGCAATTGAGAGATTTTTTTAAGGAATTCAAGATTTGATTCATTCATGCATTATTTCCTCTAGATCTATCTTCTTTCTTCAAGGAGATAGTGGACTTGGCCATCAAGAAGGGAACATACACATTAATACCTTCAAGATCTATATTTGTATCTACATCTTTCTTCAAGGTGAATTATAAACATACACATACATGAGGTTTTGATCTGCATTGATTTCCTTTCTAGTTTTTTGGTGTTGAGTCAAGGCTATTGTATCAACATAATTAATTTCATTTTAAATACAATTGCATGTTCATTGATATGATATGTTTCATAGTTAGATCTACTTCTACTACTTGTTATCATTCTCTTTTATTTTAAGGTTAAGGTTAATTCCTAAACTGGGGCTTGACCGAGGAAAGCCCCTCTCCAACAACAAAAACCCTTTTTTCCCTCTTGAAGATTCAGGTTTTCAGAGTTAAAGATGTGGATTCATAACCTTTAGAAACATGTTACTATCATAGATCCTAATCTCAGAAGAACTTACAAAGCAAGTGGATTCCGACCTCAGCCTAGTCCTGGGTGGATTTTCTGCATGTCACCATCCACCCTCCAGGTCATCATAGACCCTCTAGGTTGGCATAGTCCTGAGGTTCCCAGGTTTTTGGGTTTTACAGATCTCAATTTTCTGCTCCCAAACCCCGCATTATTCCAGATTCTAACACAGTCTTCCAGCAGGTTTTCAGGTTTGTATTTTCAAGGTAAGTTGACTTCATTTCTTGTTTTAATCACTTTATTTTCATATATTTCCTTTGCATACTAACTTCAATCCCCTCTTGTAGGGAAAGGAAGAAGTTAATCCAGGCAATTTCCCCCTTTGTGAAGGTTATGCGTTAGCACTTCCTTTTGTGTTAATAGAGCCTCCTTTGGTGGTGGAATCTTGGTATTTTTCCTTCCTATGTTGTGGGGTGTTCCAATTTTACCCTTCAACAGATGACAACTTGATGAAAGAGATTCAAAATGATATGCAAAGATGTAAAGTTTAAGCTACTATGAGGGCAAAATATGATAATAATGCAAGCTAAGATGTTGATAAACTAAACTAAGAAGATGAAGCTATAACTATGATGAAAATCCAAGAAAGCACAAGGCTGGTATATAGAAGTAGCTTGCAATATGGACCAAATGATTGATTATGTAAATGCAAGATTTAAACTAATGATTCGAAAGAAAAATGGTGATAAACTACTATGATATGCAAACATGACATGACTCTAAAAGCAAGTTAGTAATGAAAACATTATGAAATCTAGCATGGAATTATTATGAATTCAAGAGAAAAATGAAATTATGATATTAAATATGAAACTTGAGTGCAAATAGGAGTATTATGACATTACAACAAGAGATGGATCCAAATCCATCGAGAGGAGGCTCTATTTATAGATTTTTGGGAGGACTTGATGAGGTGGATCCTATGCGGATGCCACATAGGAGACATGTAGGCAAAAGGGGTGGCCAAGAAAGCGAGAGAGATGCTCACACATGTGTGAGAAACTAGGGAAAGTGATGGGTCAATAATGACATGGAGATAAGGTGTAAGAGATGGGTGGCCCAATACACTTGGAAGAGGAAAAGTGGGGACAAGTGTAAGAGAAGTGGTTTGGGCCTTTTGTGGAAAAGGAAATTGACTCCTCTTTGGGAAGAGTTTCACACACATGTGTGAGAATATCATTAGGTTAATGAGGTTAGGAATCAAGGGGAGTAAGTATTTAATCAAATATTAATTCCAAATGTAGGCTTAGTGGGATGAGGGTGATGAGTGTAGGCTAGGTTTTAGGTTGGGTTTAAGGTTTAAATTAAGTTAGATTAATTTAAATCATGGGTTTACAAGAATGGGAAAATGGGGGAATTTGAATAAATAAAATTTATTCAAAAATGGAGTTTATGGAGGAAAATGTATTAATATAAAATTTAATACATTAGAGTGAATTTGAATAGATTTGAAGAATTAATAGAAATGTAAATTATATAATTAAATATTTAAATTTAATTACATACTAGAAGACTTAGAATCTTAATTAAATAACTTGTATTTAATAAATAATGCATTTGGACCAATTTTTAGCATATATATTTTTCCCCTCTTTGAATTGATGCGCCAACGAAATGTTGATTCTAAGAACATTCTTGAATGCCCCTGCCTAATTTGGTGATGTGATTTGATTAATGCTCCCGATGTTGAAAATTGATTTAATCAGTGCCTCATATGGTTTGTATGATGCCCCAAATTTGAGAATGTTCCAGATTTCAAGATTTTCAAATAGCAGTTGGTTGCCCCCTTAGGAAGTAAATTGGAAAGATTTTGCAATTTTCAAGAATTTGTCAAGTTTTTAGAATTTTTAAAATATTTCAGAATTTTATGATTTTTTGACCATTTCTTATTTAGCTCCCAATAGATTGGATGTGGAAATGTTGCCTCGATTGAATGTGATCAATTATCATTAATGATTGATATGTGATTCGATGATGTTTGATTTTCTTTGGTGATACGAAATGTTGTTTGGGTTGCTTGTGTGTTTGTCATTTTGAAGCTCAAGTTTATTCTACTAGTTGTAGGATTTTTCCACTAGTGATGCACAACAAATGACTATGATTTCCCAAACCATGGTAGGATCTTACTTCTGACCAAGTTGTACAAAAGGGATTCAATTATGGCTATGTACAACAATTGCAGATGCAAGATGTTGATAGATGAAGAAGCTATCTACCATAAGTAGCACATATTTGCCAGGTTTTCACCACTTGGTTTTATTTCACTTTTTGAGATATTTGATTTGTTTCTACCAAGGCACATGTTTACCAGGTTTTCACCAAGGCACTTTTCTCTTTTTCTAATTTTTATGTATTTTTTAATTTTTTTGTATTTATTTATTTATTTGTTATTATAAAGGTGCTTATTTGCCATATTTTCATGAAGATAATGATTTTTTTAGGGCTTCTTCTGATTTTTATAGATTTTTCTTAGGATCAATATTTGATGTTTTTGGAATTTATTCAAGATCTTTTAATATGTACAATTTGGATTTGATGGTGTTAGCATAAAATATTTTCAAATGGATGTTGTTGATGGGCTCTTGCTATATATCACCTTATGGTGTTGATAGCTGGCATCCACCAGAACCAAACACTAATATGATCATGAATGGGCCAAGACAATTTGCCTCAAACTTCCCTTTCTTTTCCTGATGTTGTTGATTTTGAGGTTTTTCTCTTCACACTAGATCACGTACCTGAAAGGACCTAGGATTCACTTTGCGGTTATAGTTGTTGGACATTCATTTTTTATAGGCTTTGAGGTGATCGAAGGCTTGTTGATGATGTTCATCTAGAAATTCCAATTCTTGGAGTCGTGAGGCTCTATACTATTCTTCTGTGATAAGTCCTAATGACACCCTTAGTGAAGGGATTTCTACCTTAATGTGAAAAATAGCCTTTGATCTGTATACCAAGGCATATGGTGTGGCACCGGTGGGATTTCTAATACAAAATTCAAAATTCAATTCAATTGAAGTTACCAGTCTCAGCCACAGTCATTCATTATTTTCTTTAATATCTTCAATATAGTATTGTCGATGGTCTATGCTTGTCCATTCCCTTGTGGACAATATATGGAAGAAAAATATTGTTTGATGTGAAACTTGGCACACAACACATCCATATCCTTGTTCTTGAATTGTTTTCCATTATTTGTTACAATAGAGGAAGGAATGTCGTATCTACAAATGATGTAGTTCAAGATAACAAGGGAAACTCATTTTCCTGTGATGGCGAGTAAGGGAATGGACTCAACCCACTTGGTGGAATATTTAGTGGCATTAATGATAAATTTGTTCCCATTTGAAGAGGGAGGAAAAAATTGTCCCACTAGATCAAGTCCTCATTGATAAAAAGGTCATGGTGTTGTGAAAGGATGAAGTTCCTGAGCAGGTGGATGTATGGAATTCTTGTGAACTTGGCATTTGAGATTATGCTTTACAAACTTGCAATAATCTTGTTCCATGTCTGGCCAATAGTACCCAACCCAAATGAGTTTCTTTGCTAAGGTTATACCACATGAAGGGGATCCATAAATACCTTCATGTATTTATTTTAAGGAGTTTTCAGATTATTTATGATCAAGACACCTAAGGAGAGTTCCATCAAGACCTTGTCAGTAAAGTGTATTCACAATTATGGTATATTGGAAAGATTGACAAATAAAATTTTGTTTCTGGTTTTGAGATAAGTCAGGTGGGATGGTATCGTCTCTTAACTTCTTAAGTAGGCATAAATGTGTTCATAGCATGATAGTTCAGAAACCTGCTAGTTGTAAAATTTGTTGGGATTTAGGGAAATCATGGGATGGAGATAACAATTCTTCCACCAAGAAATTACAACGCATCTATTGGTGTAGAATTTGCAAGAGAGAACCAGTAGTTTCCATTTCATCTGTAGCCTTATTGTTAGTTCTAGGAATTTGCTCAAAAGTGATCCCCAAGAAGTACTTCTTAAAGTCATCTACGTTTTTATTGTATCATAATAATTTATCATCTTTAGTTTGATAAATATCTTGACAAATATCATTTATTTGATTGATGACTAATTGAGAATCTCCATAGACATTTAGTTCTATTACTTTCCATTCAAGGGCCATTTTCAAACCACTCACCAAAGCCTCATAGTATGATATGTTGTTAGTACAAGGGAACATCAATTTGTATGACTTAGGAATGGTGTATCCTTGTGTAGGTACAAATAAAATACCCGCTCTGGATCCATATTGGGTGTAGGAACCATCAAAATAAAAATTCCATGGTGTTTATGTAAATGAAAGGATAGTCTCTCAGGAAATTCAATGTGTAGAGGCTTATCATCTTGCATCGGGGTTTCAGCTAGCTGGTTTCCAATTACTTGTCCTTTGATAGCCTTTCTATCCACATAGTCAAGGTCAAATTCACTTAGGATTAATACCCATTTTAGTATTCTTCCTGTTAGGGAAACTTTGCTAAAAAGGTACTTTAATGGATCTATCTTGGCTATTAACTTGACGAGGTGTGCTAACATGCAATGTCTCAATTTTTGGGATGTAAAGACCATTTCTAGGCATGCTCTTTCAATTATCATGTAATTGAGCTCATAGATGACCAAGGTTCTGCTTATAAAGTATATTGCTCTCTCTTTTCCTTTTGAATCATGGTGTGCTAATAATTCCCCCAATGATTTTTTTAGTAGTTGACACATACAATAAGGGTGGTTTCCCTTGTTTTGGTGGCATTAAAATTGGGGGATTCATCAAGTATTCTTTCAGCTTATTTAATGAGTCCTCACACTTGTTATCCCATCGATATGACATGTTCTTGTGCAATAGTTGAGTGAAGAATCCACATTTATCAGCTAATTGTGAAATAAACCTCCTGATGGATTGAAGTCTTCCTTGGAGATATCTCAATTGAGTGATATTTTTTGGAGATTCCATCTCTAAAATGGCTTGTACATTTGATGGATATACTTTTATCCCTCAAGTTGAAACAATATATCCTAATAACTTTCCTGATGTGATGCCAAAAGCACACTTCTTTTGATTTAGGCACACTTTGAAAAAATTGATCCAAGATGTTGAGATGTTATTCCCTGGTTAGTGTTTTCCCTAATAAATTATATACATAGTCCTCCATAAAGGTATGCATCATATCATGGAAAATTGTCATCATAGATTTCTAATAAGTTGCACCAACATTTTTCAACCCAAATGACATTACATTCCAACAAAAGGCACCCCAAGGACATGTGAAATTCATTTTGTCTTTTTCCTCAGGGGAAATTTTGATGTGGTTGTATTCGAAGAATCCATCCATTAATGATAACATGACATGTCATGTTGTCAAATCTACAATGGTATCAATGTTGGGTAAAGGAAATTCATCTTTGGGACAAGCTAGCTTCAAATCTTGGAAATCGGTGCAAACACAAATAATTTTATCTAGTTTGGAGACAAGTACAATATTGGATATCTATTCTACATAAGCAATTTCTCTTATAAATCTTGCCTTTAACAACTTTTTCAACTCTTATTTTACAAGTAATGCCACATGGGGAAGCATTTTTCTCAATTTTTGTTTCACTGGCTTTGCTCCTAGGGCTGCATTTAAATGGTGCATGATTAAATTGGGATCTAAACCAGGCATGTCTGCATAGGACCATGCAAATTTGATTTGTTTTTCCTTGAAGAATTGTATGAATTATTTATTTTCCTTTTCTGAAAGTGATGCTGCTAGATGTATGATTTTTGGACTTTCCTAGGTACCAATATTAACTACTTCAGTTGGCTCTATCAATATGGAAGATCTCTCTTGAATCTGTTCAGGTAGAGTGCCAATTCTTTCATCTTCAGGCACCTCTAAGAGGTTTTCACCATTAGATGCATCCTTTTTTTCCCTCTTTTACGATCTAATGTTGTCATAACATGGTTTTCACAATTAGATTCATCTTTTATTTTAGTTATTTTATGACTGAAAGGATTGACACCCCCTCGAGTAGAAGTCATGTTAATGATTTTCTTGGTGGAAGTTGTTTGAGGTTCAATAGCATTGAGATACATAACAATGGCATGGTCATTGGGAAAAGTGTCTATCTCAGTCGACCCTATATTATTCCATGAAAATTAAGTTGGGGCCAAACTCATGGATCCTACAACTTGACAATAAAATTTTCCATTTTAATGAAAAACATGTCATCAATATGGGAATTTACAATGAATGTGTTCTAAATCTAAACTTGTGGGATCTTTTGGAAGTGGACTGGATAGTGAAACTCCTAGATAGGATTAAGGGAAGATAACTATGTTCAAGGAAAAGGATGGTTTCATCCCAGTCAAAACCTAAAATAAGGGAAGAGACCTGAAGATAACCCTACATGATAGGCAATTTAATGACGTTTTTGATAGGTTTGGTGCATTGGAGGACCTTGACCAATTTGATAGGACTATTGCAAATCTTGTTATGAGTCATGAACTTTTGGATTTAGGTGATTTAGATGGGTAACAAGGTAATAATACTTAGTTTGGTTCTCATGAAGAAGTTCTTGTTGTGCAAATGGACACATATATACCTCTAGGGAGCCCCAGTTAAGTTGGGGCAAGAGAGGGAAATGAGAGTAAAAAAGGCTTAAGTCTCATAAACATCGAATCTATTACAGAGAAAGATTTACAAGAAAGTAGTAAAATTAAGGGTATCCCACCTATGTTTGGAATCCATCAAACAACTCTCAAAAAAGGAATTCCATAGAAGACTCAAAAGGTGGGTAGTAAGAAAGATTAGTAAATATTGAAGCTACTGGGTGAGAATTTAGTAGAGATTGGATCTATGAAGACCATTGATTCTCACTTTTATCCCTCCCAAAAATTATTGTTCTTTCATAAAATGTAAGGAGATTGAATAACATCCCTAAACAAAAGGATATTCAAGAGTTGATTGCTTCTGATTATCCTGATGTGGTTGTTATCAAGGAAACTAAGTTATCTATTTATGGTAGGTTCAATAAGGTGTATAAAATTTGGCCTCAAATTCATTTCCAATGCATTGGTTCCTAGGTCAATTCTAGGGGTATGAACTTCTTATGGGACCCATATAAGATTTTCCCTCTAATAGTGGATTAATGGTAGGTCTTCTATCTATTTGGTGGCCATAAGCTATGAATCTTATGACAACCTTATTTTTGCTAATGTTTATACCCCAACTAACCTTATGAGGAAGTCATTTCTATGGTCACATTTTAGAAATTTTCACTCTCTTACTCCTTTATTCCCTTGGATTTTGGAAACAAATTTTAATGTAATGTCAAGTTTGGAAGATTAAAAGGGGGCATCCTAGGTTGAATCCTTCCACAGGGCTTCTGAGGAATAATATTGAGTTCTTGAAGGTAGTGGATGTTAAACCCATGAATGTAATGTTTACATAGAATAATATAAGATGTGGAGTGAAGGTGATTGCTGAGAGGTTACATATATTTTTGGTCTCTTAGTTTTGAATGGGAGATAGCTATAATACTAGTTAACAAATTTTGGATTGGAGAGGATATGACCATTGGATAATTTGTTAATCAACTGATGGAGATGAGGAAGGCTGAGTGAAAACAGGTTTACATGTTTGTATAAATGGTTATATCAGTTGTTCTTTTGTCATTGATGTCAAGAAATTGATTACTGATTTATATTAAGTTACCATATCATAAGAAGGAGAATTTAAATGGGTGACAAACATAGATAAGAGAATGATGAAGTAATGTTGATATAGTTGTTTGCTACTATATATTTTATGTTATCAAGTTGGTATATTTTATTGATTGAGTTGGAGATTGCAAAGAGTTAAGTTATGACTAAAAATAATTACTTTACTAAGCTAGATAGAGACAGTCGAAATAGAGTTGTGTTAGTCGGTTTTACTTACCGAGCACTGAGAATGAGTTAGGCGTCAAGTAGTGAACAAAGTTAGTGTATAGTCAAAAAATGGAAGCACTTCCATTGTAGACATGTTTATCCTTTTGAGTAAGTGGTTTGGGGTCATGACAAGCACCTTGAATGGGTTCCTAACTTTGACATGGCTTCCTCCCTATTCTGTTCCTCTTTCCACTCCTGTTTGGCCTGATTTCTGCATTCTAGATGGTAGACTGGTTATTCTAGGCTTCAAGGTCAAGGTTGACATTTTAGGTCTATGTCGACCTCAACCCTGACCTAGGTCAGGGTCAACCTCGACCTTGACCCAGGGTTCAAATCCTAGGGTCTTGCAGTTTCAGGAGGTTGGCCTTTGCAAAAAGTATTTTCCTGCTTCCGGGTCGGCTGTTTCGGGTTCCGAAGCATTGATTCTGAAATTATATTTAATATAGGTCCTCTCCTAGGGGTAAATTCTTTAATGGGATTTACTTCTCCTATGTAGGCCTCTTGGAAGATTGTGCCCTAATTTCATATAAAAGGGAAGCTTTCTCTCTCATTTTCTCTAAGTCTTCTAACCATCAAGAAGCAAGATTGAGAATTATCATCAAGCATTCCTAATTGAGATCAAACATTTTTAAGGGAAGATCAAGCAAGAAATAAAGCAAGATTTCAAGCAAGCATTCATTCATTTCAAGTATCCATTTCCATGAAGGAGATCCATTGGAGTCCATTGAAGGATTAAAGCTACAAGGTGCCCTTTTGGTGATCTCTCCATCCACCTTCTTCCAAGCCTATTCCAAATTCAAGAACCCATTCAAGACTTGGTGTTGGAGATCTACAAGAAAAATATTAAAGACATATTACCTTTCTACATTCTACATTTGAAGCATACTTTTAGATTCAAGGATTCGAATCTGCCACAAGGATTTTTGCAAGCAAGGTGAATTTATACATTCACTTTGTCCATTTCTACAATTTCAATTACATATATTTGAGGTTAATTCCAAAACTAGGGTTTGACCTAGGCAAACCACTCCCCCACAACAAAAAAATCTCCTTTTTCTTGTAGGTACAGGTACAAAATAGTGGATTTGAACCCAGATCTAGAAACCCTTTTCGACAAACTTCCAGGATCCACGAACAAAGTCACTTTCAGATCTGTGTAGGTCAGGGTCGACATTATTGGCTCAGGGTTGACATTTGTGGGTCAAGGTCGACCTTTTTCGTAAGATGACATCAGAATGAAAAATGATTTCTGGGTTTTGTTCATCTCTACGTTTTGGTTTGGTATCAACTATTAGTTTTTCCAGAAACTATCTACAGACCTCAGAAAATAGCATTCTTTGATCTGTAATATTTCAAGGTTAGTGCATTTCTCCTATCTCTTCAATTACTATTATATATCATTTATATACATATAATTAATAGAATTTAAGGTATTTCCTTTGTAATTCTCCTTTCCAAATAGTTGATTCATTTGTGCATTAACCCTTCTCTTGGGTTGATCAAATTGGATCTCCCATTTGTGCATTTGGGAATTGAAAAGGAACATCTTATCTTCTCCTTAATCACAATTG
>MU223920.1:133868-146541 GCA_018584345.1 Thuja plicata | reverse complement strand
TATTTTTTGGGACTGAATGTAAAGCAAATAGATAAAGGTATATTCATTAATCAGTCAAAATATGTAAAGGAAATACTGAAGACCTTCCAGATGGATGACTGTAAGCCAGTATGCACTCCCATGATAAGAGGAAGAAAGCTTTCAAAAGATGATGATTCCACAGTAGTTGATAAGACATTATACAAATCTATGATTGGTAAACTCATTTATCTAACTCAATCTAGACCTGACATATCTAATACAGTTGGCATTGTTGGAAGATTTGCAGCTTAACCCAAGTAGAATCACCTAATGGCAATCAAGAGGATATTTAGATATTTAAAGGGAACTATAGACTGTGGTTTATGGTATCCTAAATTAGAGAATGTAAAACTTCATGTGTATACAGATGCAGATTGGGCAGGATGTATTGATGATAGAAAGAACACTTAAGGAGGAGTAGTATTTCTTGGAGACAAGTTGGTTTCTTGGATAAGCAAGAAGCAGAACTGTATTTATCAGTCAACAGCAGAAGCTGAATATGTTGCAGTAGTACTAAATTATTCAACTATGGTTTGGATCAAGTAGATGGTTAAAGACTTTGCCATTCAGGTTGATTATCCTATTATTATTCACTGTGATAATACTAGCACTATCAACATGTCTAAGAACCCTGTGATGCATGCAAAGACAAAACACATAGAGATCCAGTACCATTTCTTAAGAGAAAAGGTTGCAGACAAAGAAGTTAAATTGGACTATGTGAGCACCAAAGAATAGTTGGCAGATATTTTCACAAAGCCCTTATCAAAGGATACTTTTGAGTATCTCAGGGAGAATTTGGGAGTAATTCCATCTCATGAGTCTTCTTAGAAGAAACAGCAAGGACATCAGTCATTAAGTGACTGGTGAATGGTTGACTACTCTACTTCTGGAGTAGTACCTATGCCTAAAGATCTATGGCGCCCTTTGTCATTGATGTCAAAGGGGGAGTATATAGTAAGGGGGAGTATTTACTAAGGGGGAGCATATACTTTGGGGGAGTATATACATGGAACAAAAACACAGTCAGAGGAACTGCAACAGTATAAGAGAAATCTTTGATGAGGATATTGAGAAGATTGTAAAATAAATAGGACACCATGAACAAAGGTTGTTTTTGATATCATATGTTGCCATAAATATCAAAGGGGGAGATTGTTGGAGATTTGATTCTGAGCAGTTGATTGATTGTATGTTTGTCATTGATGAAAACATATAATACACAGTAGTAATTCTATATGTACTTATCAGAATGATGAAATGAAGAATTTCATGGTTAGATACATGGTGTTGACATGTTTATTATTTTATGTTCATACACGCAGATCCAGATATGATGTTTCAGTCAAGTTGTGTAATTTTGTTATTGGCAGTTACAATTCTGGAAGAGTATCTATTCAGAGCCGATGTATGTAACGTGTTTCTTGAGTTGTGCCTATCTTCAGGATATGCGTGTGTATATTCATGGTTAGTTATGAGTTAACTATCTTTGGTTAAACATGCCTATCATATTACATCAAGATCGTGTTGTTTGAATTGATTTGGTGAAGCTGACTTAGTGAAGCATCGCGTCTATTTAGTGTATACTTGCACGGTTGTAATAATGCTTGCATTCTTAGTAGAGACAACAGGGATGTTATGAAGAGTTGTCTTACAGGTCCCATGATCTCATACTTTGAGAAAGATACTTATAGCAAGTTAATTGTGATACGCTAAGTGTGAATGATACGAAAAGAGACAGAAGATGTTCAGAGAAAAATATCAGATGTGGTTCATTCATCAAGAGTCTATGTGAAGAAGAAGTAAAATATTGTAATACATTGGAACTGATCAAGATAGTAGGTCTACTCTATAGTTCATCATTAGATATAGTGCATATCTATTATACAGAAGGTTGTATCCTTCACCATCAAGCAGTGAGCTTTTGGATAGTGAGTCCACCACCCCTAACAGGGTTATTTGTAAAAGACTCCTAACAGGGTCCGACCCTTAACCATGTCACTATACTTATTTCATTGTAAATTACAACTCCTAACGAGGTTGAAATATCTTCTAACAGGGATTACTATAATCAAGTATAGTTCATTGTGGGTGCTAATTCCCACCAGAGTTTTTACCATTTGGTTTCCCCGTAATCAAATTATGTGTTGTGTACTGTGTTATCTGATTAATCATTTACTTTGCTATATTCTGAAGTTAAAGAAGAAAAATAATTAAAGTTATTGATAACTGATTCACCCCTCCCCCCCTCAATTATCCTTTGGGACTATTCTAACAATTTCAACATGGAAAGGTGAAAGCTTTTTATAAGGAGAGTTTGATTGCTACTGGAGAACAATCTAAAGGTAATTTATTTTATCTTGATACTTCTATGAAGAGTTGCCTATTTGCTAAAGTTGAAGATGTTTGGCTATGGCACAAAAGGCTTTGTCATGTTATTTTGACAACTTGATCAAAGTGAGTAAAAAGAATAGAGTCAGAGGATTACCAAGATTAGAGAAACCTGATAATGTTATGTGCAGAGAATGTGAAATGGGTAAAATGACTAAATCTAGTTTTTCAAGCAAGACTTATGTTACACAAGGAATTTTGGATTTAGTGCATTCTGATTTATGTGGACCCATGAGAACTCAAAGTTACTATGGAGAAAAATATTTTATTTTATTTGTGGACGATTATTCTAGAATGATGTATGTAAGGTTTTTAAAAGAAAAATATAATACATTTCAAATGTTTAAGTGGTACAAGGCCAGAGTTGAGAAAGAAACAGGAAGACGACTAAAATGTCTGAGATCTGATAGAGGAGGTGAGTTTACATATGATGAGTTTATATTTTTTGTAATGAAAATGGAATTAAGAGACATATGTCAACACCGAGGACACCACAACAGAATGATATTACTAAGAGTAGAAACATATCTATTATTGATTGTGCTAGGAAACTGATGATTGAGAAAGGTATTTCACAAAACTTTTGGAGAGAATCAGTTAGTATTGTTGTTTACACATTGAACCGAGTAAAAATGAAGAAAGGTACCAACAGAACACCTTATGAAATCTGGTATGAACACAAACCTAATGTGAGTTATTTCAAAGTTTTTGGAAGTAGATGTTATATCTTGAAAGATTCTAGAGAAGGAAATTTTGATTCTAAAGGGGATGAAGGGATATTCTTAGGATATTCTACAAGTAGTAAATCCTATAAGTGTTTGAATAAAGTTACTAGAAAAATGGTGGAAAGTACAAGTGTGAGAATCGATGAGTTTGCACAAAAGAATGATGAAGAAAGTAAAAAGGAAACTGAATATTATGATAAGTTTGTATATGTACAACCTGATGTTCCTGACACCTTACCGAGAGCACATACCAAGGATGAAGATGAACAGATTTCTCTACAACTAAGTGATGAGGATGAAGCACCAAGACCTACCGAGCCTATTTTAGAAAAGCATGTGAGGAGGCACCACTCCCCGAGTAAGATTATTGGAAATAAAGTTGTTAGAGTGGTGAAAAGAAGCAAGGTAAGAGATAATACATGTTTGATATCTACATTTGAGTCAAAGAAATTTAAAGATTGACTGGATAATGAATATTGGATGAAAGCAATGAAATAAGAGTTTGATCAGATTGAAAAGAATAGTACATGGAATTTAGTACCTAGGCCAAAGGATAAAAATGTTATTGGTACTAAATGGATTTTCATAAACAAGTTGAATGAGAATGGAGAAGTTTTCTGAAACAAAGATAGATTGGTTTGCAAAGGTTATGCACAAGAAGAAGGTATTGATTATGGAGAGACTTGTGCACTTGTTGCTATATTGGAAGGAGTTAGAATACTTCTAGCTTATGCGACTTACAAATGATTCAAAGTTTATCGAATGGATGTCAAGTCTGCATTTCGGAATGGGATATTGTAAGAAGAATTTTACATTGAGCAGCCTGAAGGATTTATTGAGAGTAAAAATAAGAACAAGGCATGTAAATTACACAAATCTCTTTATGATTTGAAGAAAGCACCCCGAGAATGGTATGAGATATTGCACTCTTATCTTATTAAAATAGAATTTCAAAGAACAAGTGATAACAGTAATGTTTACTTGAAGTGTGACAGTGACAACAAGGTTTTACTGAAATTTTTGTTGATGATATTATTTTTGGAGGCAATAAGACCTTATGTAAGGCATTTTCTAATGAAATGAGAAAAGAATTTGAAATGTCAATGATTTGAGAGATTAAGTTCTTTCTAGGTCTACATAGAACAAGTTACAGAAGGGATCTATATTACACAAGCTAAGTATATCAAAGAGATCCTCAAAAATTTTGGTATGGAAGATTAAAGCATGTTGGAACACCAATGGTCACATTATGTAAATTATCCAAAGAAGATGAGACACAAGAGGTGGATAATGCTCTTTACTGATCCATGATTGGTAAATTGCAAATGTTCTTCATTGTAGACCTAATATAGCACACATTGTTGGGATTGTTGACAGATTTTCTTATAATCCTAAGGAAACACATATGTCTGTAGCTAAGAGAATCTTTAGATATCTGAAAGGAATTGAAGATTTTGGTTTAATGTATAAGAAAGGAGGTACTTGTGATCTGCAAGTCTAAACTGATACAAATTGGGCTGGAAATATTGATGACATGAAAAGTACTATTGGAGGAGTATTCTTTCTAGCTGAAAGATTGGTCACATGGTTAAGCAAAAAGTAGAGTTGCATTTCACAGTCTACTATTGAGGAAAAATATGTTGTTGCTACCATGAATTGTGAAAAGATTGTTTGGATCAAAAAACTACTTGAAGGTATGCAAGAGATTGTCTCAGATCCTATAACTATTTTTTGTGACAACACAAGTGCTATCAACATATCAAAGAACCTGGTTATGCATTCAAAGACCAAGCAGATTTTTATCAAGTATCTCTACTTGAGAGAACAAGTTCAAGAGAATAATGTGGTATTGGAATATGTGAATTCAAAGGAACAACTGGATGATATCTTTACAAAGCCACTACCAAAAAAAGGTTTTGAGTATCTCAGAGGTAAATTAGGGGTTCTTCCCCTATCCAATATTCACTAAGAAGCATGAGGCATGCTGCATCAATTATATACTTTATTAGAATATCTATTCTTGAATTGATGTTAGTATGCCACACTTTAGGCGATTCTTGATGTTGTATGTAGATTTCTGTAAGCAATGAATATTTGTACATGTAAGGTATAATCCACTACTGAAACAATTTTTTAGGAGTATGAATTTTTGGCATTGTTGTCAAAGAGGGAGAGAATGAATTGATGACATTTATCCATAAGGGAGATATTGATGCAAGAGGAAGAGAATGAATTGCTACTATTTACTCATAAAGGAAAATTAGAATGTATGCTACACCATCATAAGATTTATCCAAGAGGGAGAACAATTTGATGATCAGAAACAAAACTATCAACTCAGAGGGAGTAATGATAGAGATTGATAGTATTGAGAATTGTTATCATTAATTACTATAGTAATACTATAGTGTTTCCATCAATTCCAAAGAGAGAGATTGTTAATCAATTGATGGAGATGATGAAGACTAAGTGATAATAGGTATACATATTTGTAGAAATGGTTAGACGAGTTGTTATTTTGTCATTGATGTCAAGTAATTGATTACTGATTTATATTAAGTTACCATATCATAAGAAGGAAAATTTAAATGTGTGACAAATACAAATAAGACAATGTTGAAGTAATGTTGATATATTTGTTTGCTACTATATATTTGATGTTATCAAGTTGGTACATTTGATTGGTTAAGTTAGAGATTGCAAAGAGTTAAGTTATGACTAAAAAGAGTTACTCTATTGAGCTAGACAAAGTTAGTCGATATAGAGTGGTGTTAGTCAGTTTTAGTTACCGAGCACCGAAAAATGAGTTAGGCACCAAGTAGTGAATAAAGTTAGTTACCAAGTTTCTAAGAAAGTTACCAAGTATAGGATATTGATTGAGAATGATAAGATCAAATTTAGTACAAAGCTATGATGATCTGGATGTTGATAAGAATTAAAGGAAGTTTTTTAGAATATCTAGGAGCGAGAAAATTTAATGAGAAGATCTAAGACAAAGATTAAGGGGTTAAACCTGATTACTAGAGTTACAAGAAAAATTTCAAGTTATGAGGTAAAAGTTAAATGGTTTACTGAGCTAAGATTTGTGAAGAAGATGTTCGAACAACTGAGTGCAAAAGATGGAAAACCTAAGCAAGGAGATTAAGAGGAAAAAGTTTGTCTATATAAATTATGAGAACTAAATATAGAAGAGATGCTGGCGAGTTGAATTAAGAAGCAGAAGAAGTTGAAGAACAGAAGTTACCGAGCAGAACAAAGAAGCAAAAAGAGAAAAATCTACGGTCTACAGCAGAGACAAATGGAGTATGTGATACCAGTATTCATGCGAGCATAAAGGATCTGACCCAAGCAATGGTAGTTTCTATATTTACAATTCAAATTTTTATTGTTTCTTATTAACATTTGTAATAGAGAAAAATATCTTAACCGAGTGGATTTAATAGTCCTATTTGTAAATCCTAGAAGCAGGTGACATTCCAAAAGAGTGTTTAAATACTTCTAACAAGGCCACTCCTAACAAAGTGAAGATCTTAACAAATCTGAGGCAAACCCCTTAACAGGGTCACATCTAGCAAATGTGTTTGTAATCTTTAACAAGATAAGTTCTTAACCAAGTGTACTTTAGAAGGGTACATTTTTATTGTGGGTCATAACTCCCATAGAGGTTTTTCCCTTATTGGGTTTGCTCGTTAAATCCGGTGTTAACTGAGTTTGAATGATTGATTTGCATATTATGAGATGTATGGTTGTTTAAGTTATTAAGTTATTTGGAAAGTCAGTTATTATTGTATTCAATTCTACCGGCTGAATCAGTGAGCTAAGTTTTAAGTATTTAAGTTTGTTTTTGTTTGATTCACCCCCCCCCCCCCCCNTCCCCCCCCCCCCCCCCCTCTTAATGGACCAACACAATCAAGTTCTCTACAACTAACTTTTGCATGACAAAGAACCCCTCTTTCATATTTTAACATATGTGTCTTTGGGATCCATCCCTTCATGACCTTATATTAGAATGGTGGAATGAGGGGAATCCTGCTTATAATACTGCAATGTATTCCTTTGTTAAACAATTGTACAATTTATTAATTACAAGCTTAAAAGGTAGAATATGGTGAGCTTTGGTAACATTTCCTAGAAAAAATGAATGTTCAATCATGGGTTGATTCTATAACTCACCAAATTAGGGATCAAGGTTTATCTGATGCTTCGTATAGGGAAGAATTTGTAGCAGTAAAAGAACTAGAGGAATGAGAACTCCGAGAGGAGATTTACTGGAAACAAGAGACTTAGGTGGATTGGCTTTAGGAAGGTGACAAAAACACAAAGTTTTTTTATAACATAGTTAAGGATAAAAGACATGGGAATTCAACTACTTCTCTCACTTCCTCATAGGTGACTCTTTTATCTTCCTATATGGAGATTATTCAAGAATCCACTAGTTTCTTTATAGATTTTTTTACTAAGGATTCAGCACTTGCCATTAAGGAAGAAGGGCTTGTATTGGACTGTATCCCTCTCATAGATTTCAATAATATGAGGGAAGATCTCATGTGACTTATATTATTAGCTAAAGTTGAATTAATAGTATTTGGCATGAAGAAAGGTAAATTTATGAGACTAGATCGATTCCCTATAGAATTTTATCAAGAATTTTGGGATATAATTGAGCTAAACCTCTTTGAGGTAGTTCAGGAGTCTTTTAGAAATAAGGACATGTTCAAAGATTTGAATGTTACATTTTGTGTGCTTATTCCAATAAAGGAAGGAGACAATTCTCTTCATTTTTTATACTTAAATCTCTATGTAATTTTTTTAATAAAATGATCACAAAGTTGATTTTGGAGAGGCTTAAGCCATAGGGTCATAAATTGATATCCAAAGAGTGAGGGGGTTTTGTGGTTGAAGATGAATTTTGGATGGGATTACAATAGTAGAAAAAATTATGCATTCTATGACCATCTCTAAGAAAAATTTTATGTTTATAAAATTGGATATGGCTAAAGCTTATGATAGATTCAGATGGATTTTCTTGCATAAAGTGCTCACTAGTTTTGGTTTTGGAATTTAATGGATCAGTTGGGTGATGAGTTGAATCACTTCCTCTTCTTTTCCAATTCTTGTTGATAATGATGACATAGAATTATTTGGTACAACAAGAGCTCTTCAGCAAGGTGATCCTCTCTCCCTACACCTTCTCATTTTAATGGCTAAAGGGTTGGGAAGATTTATTAAATCATGGGTCATATAAGGTTTGATTATATCTCCTTGCATATGTTTCCCATAGAGGTTTTTCCCTTATTGGGTTTCCTCGTTAAATATGGTGTTAAAAGAGTTTTAATGATTGATTTTCATATTATGAGATGTATGGTTTTTTAAGTTATTTGGTGAGACAGTTATTACTATATTCAGTTCTATCGAGTGAATTAGTGAGCTAAGTTTTAAGTATTTAAGTTTGATTTTTTCTGATTCACCTCCCCTCTCATTGGACCAAAAATTGGTATCAGAGCGTCGGTTCTCTAAAGTGTTATGTTTAATAGGACTTGAGTCAACATCTAAAGATGTATAAGAGGGAAGCACCAAAGTTGAATATGGAACATTTATCTACATGAAAAAGAATAATGAGATTGCATGTGTCTGGTGTAGGAGAATATGGACATCATTTTCTTGATAATGAATATGTTGCACCTACAATTGCACCTTTGACAATTAGTGGGAAAAGATAGAAGCAAGAACACACACAAGTCATGATTGAGATTGCTTCTACACTTATCGACCAGGAATATGATGAACTTGATGGATGTACTACATTGAAACAAATATGGGATAAGCTTATTTTGACCTATGGTGGAGATCAACATATTCAGAAGGAAAAAGTAGAAAGTTTGAGAGGTAAATTTGATTTAATGAGAATGAAAGAAGGAGAAAACATAATAAAATACAACAATAGACTTAAGGAGATTGTTAATTCTATCAAAGGAGTTGGTGGATCCATAACAGAAGAAGATGTTACAAGAAAAATGTTGAGAACCCTACTACCGAGTTATGTTATTTGAGTATCTGCTATACAAGAGTTCAGATCCATTCCTCAGATCAATGTTTCACTTGATTCTACTATTGGTAAGTTGGTCACATTTGAGATTGATAATTTTGATAATAGTCTACCTGCTAGATCTAAGATTGAGTCTGCATTTAAGTCATCTTTGAAGACTGGAATTTCTAAGGACTCTAGACCTAGTGATGGATATGCGAGCATTGCTAGTGAGATATTTTACAGCTATCAGAGTGGTTTGGAAGAATTATTTGTTGCAGACAAAGAGAAAAAAAGAGAGAGTTTGAAGCTTTTTTTTCTAGAAGGATACACATAGGCAAAGGAAGATATTGAGGTAAGTTACCCTTGAAATGTTTTAATCGTAACAAGATTGGTCATTTTGCATCTAACTTCCTTGAGAAAGATAATGAGGAGAAGAAAGATAACAAAGATAAGGATAAAGGAAAGAACATATTCAAGAGATTCAGAGACTACAAAAACAAAGATAATAAATCTTGTCATATTTCTAATGAAGACCTAAGTGATGATGATTTAGATGACAATGATGAAAAAGAAGTTGTGTATGTTTCTATTAAAGACAATTCTGATGAATAAAACAAAGAAGAACCAAGAGATCTAATATCACAAGTAAGAATGAAACATGGATTATAGATAGCAGTTGTTCACATCACATGATTGGTGAAACACTTAATTTTATTTCCTTGGAGAAACATGATGGAGGATTTTTTAGAATTGGTAACGATGCTCCATACCCTTTGAAAGGAAAAGGTTTTATAATTCTACTGAATAACACAAGATGTGATGACGTTTATTGGGTTGAAGGTTTAAATTATAATCTGTTGAGTGTTACACAGTTAAATAACACAGGTCACTGACTATAATTTCAACATGGAAAGGTGAAAGTTTTTTATAAGAAGGAGAGTCTGATTGCTACTGGAGAACAATCTAAAGGTAATTTATTTTATCTTGATACTACTATGAAGAGTTTCCTATTTGATAAAGTTGAAGGTGTTTGGCTATGGCACAAAAGGCTTTGTCATGTTATTTTGACAACTTGATAAAAGTGAGTAAAAAGAATAGAGTCAGAGGATTATTGAGATTAGAGCAACCTGATAATGTTATGTGCAGAGAATACAAAATTGGTAAAATGAGTAAATCTAGTTTTTCAAGAAGGCTAAAGTTTGTCTATATAAAAGATGGTATTATTAGGTAAAGTTGAAGTAATGGTATTTGGCATAAAGAAAGGTAAAGTTATGAGACCAGATGGATTCCCTATAGAATTTTATCAAGAATTTTGGGATATAATTGAGCTAAACCTCTTTGAGGTAGTTCAGGAGTCTTTTACAAATAAGGAGATGTTCAAAGCTTTGAATGTTACATTTCTTGTGCTTATTCCAATAAAGGAAGCAGAGTTCTTCAGCAAGGTGATCCTCTCTCCCTGCACCTTCTCATTTTAATGGGTAAAGGGTTGGGAAGATTTATTAAAGCATGGGTCATATAAGATTTGATTCAGGGTTGGAATTGGGGTCATGGCATTCTTTCTTCTTTCCACCTTTAATTTTGTGCATGATACCGCATTAATGGGTGCTTCCAAAATCAATGAGGATGGAAACTTTAGAAAGGTTCTAGATATTTATTTGAAAGCCTTTGGGAAAAGAATAAATGAAGGAAAATTTTTTATATTTTTTTAATACCCATGCTCTCATTAAAGCCAAGATTCCTAGAATTTTGAGATTTGAAACTGGTATTTTTCCTTTTGTTTATCTTGGAGTTCCTTTTTCGGAAATCCACTTACCTAGGGGGCTCTAGAAGGAAAATTTAGATAAGTTTTGACACAAGTTTACTCGTTAGAATAATAGATGGATTTCAACCACTGGTAGTGTGACTCTCTTGAAGTCTATGGTCCAAGTTCTTCCTATTTATAGATATTTTGTTAAACAAATCATGCAAATTTGTTAAGGAATTTGATTCCCTTTCCAATAAATTCTTATGGACAAGTAACTTACTTTCTTTAAAGTGGAGTTTAGTGAAACGAGATTTTGTGTGTAGGTCAAAGCAAGATGGTGGTCAATGGTTGTGCTTTGGTTTCTATGCTTTTTAGGAGGTGGTGGATCAACTAAGATCAAAGATGGGATAAAATCCTCAATATAAAATATTTGGGGGGAGTGGAAAACTGGTATCAGGTATGATCTGTAGGAAAGTGGATCCATGATCTAACATACTCTTAAGAGAGGAGTGAAGTCAATAAAGCAAGGCCTATTTTGGATCTATAATAAGGGTGTTGAATCTTTATTCTGGAAGACTCCTCAGATGGATTCCTCCCTATTCTCTCTCAATTTCCCCATTTTCAAACACTTTGAAATAGCTTTCTTGAAGTTGGATGGAGTAGAGTTGAGTATTTTAAAGTTGTTATGAACTTGCATTAGAGAGAAGTGGCTAGATGGAGAGAACCATGTAAGTGACCTCATAGAGGATCAATTGAAGATCATGAATAGATTATTAGTATAATGGTTGGTAGCTTACTCAAAGGAGTATATATTCTTGCATGGTGCCCCATTTTGAAGGGTAAGTTTATGATGCACTAAGGATATAAAGAACTAGACAAGTTGTCTTGTGGCAGGACAAATGTTCCTTGTACAAAATAGGTCTGGAACATGATGGGTTGGCCTAAGTGTAATTTTTTATTTTGGTTATTTTCTCATAATAGATGTCTCACTTGGAAAAAGCTTTAGAAGAGAGGATTTTAGGGGCCTTCTATTTGTGTTTTGTGTAGAAAAAGTGAGGAGACCAGCTCTAATATCTTTGTCCAATGTTCTTTCACCAAGAAATTATTGGTGCTGGGGAGTTTGGAAGCATGGATGCATTCATGATAATTATTTGGTTGATTTCTAGACTAGTTTGGGCTAACGAACTAGGAAGACTTCCTTCCTTCAGGTGACATGGGATATTGTGCCTGACTTTATTATTTGGAAATTATGGCTTGAAAGAAACTGCAAAAATTTTCAATACAAGAGAATGTTGGTGGAGCAATTGTGTTTGTGGGTTACACACATGATATAGGAAAATTTGATGGCTAAGTGTGATCATTCTGAGGAATTTGAACATGAAGACTTGCAAGTTGTCCAAATTTTGAATATTTTTCTTATAAGAACTTTAGAGTTGGCCAATTCACAAGACAATGGGTAAGGCATCAACATACTAAGTAGGAAAGCTCAATAGGATGGTAAGTGGTGTCCTCCTCCTATGGTCAACCTTAAGATTAACATTTATGGGTATTCTAGAGGTGATCTAGGGCATGAAGGATTTGGAGGAGTTGGTTAGGATATTTTTGGCAATGTAATGTTCTTCTTCTCAGTGTATAAGTGTAGACACCTAAAATTTACCAGGTGTATCTCAAGCTTTCCAAACTATAAATTTCAGCCAAATGCTTTAAAATATCATCTCAATGCAAATCAAATGGACCAAATCAAATGGAAAAAATTCAAATCAA
>MU223920.1:101649-116817 GCA_018584345.1 Thuja plicata | reverse complement strand
TATATATATATATATATATATATATATATTTGTGTGTATGTGTATATGTGTAAATGTGTGTATATATGTATGTATATATGTGTATGTGTATATGTGTATATATACACAAATGTGTGTATATGTGTATATGTGTAAATATGTATATATATAGAAAATGTGTATATGTGTAAATGTCTATCTATGTATATGTGTAAATATGTATATATTCACAAATGTGTATATATGTGTATATACACAAATATGTATATATGTGTATATACACAAATATGTATATATGTGTATATGTGTAAATATATATATATATATATGAACAAATGTGTGTATATGTGTGTATGTTGTTCGAATAACTCAGAGGGGGGGTGAATCAGTGGCCTTAAATGTAATTCCAAAATCCAACCAAAAACTTTATCTCTTAAATATAATACCCTCAGTTATCTTTCATTCCCAATTTCAACAAGATGTATGCCATAAATAACTTTCAACAAATATAAAGTGCTCGGTAAGATATATTGTTTATCTTTTCTAGACTTTACCGAGTAGCAGCAAATAAGCTTAGAGTTAACCGACTAATCCAATTTCAATAATGTGTAAAGAAAAATATCCATGCAATGAAACATGTACACATTTGACACATAGATTTTAACATGGAAACCCATTATGGGAAAAAATCACCTGGGACTGGTAACCCAAAATAATTTCAGTCTTCTGAAGTCAGCTCGGTGAAGAGCCAAACCTGTTAAAGGTTACAATACACACTGTTAAGTGTGACCTTGTTAGAGGATTTAAAACCAATAGTTTATGTTTTGACCTAGCACTCACTATGTTTTCAATAAGAAAACCTTTTGATACTCTTGAGTATCTCAATACAATAAGGACTGTTAAATCCTACTCGGTTAAGAGATTTTCTGAATCAATGGTTAAACTGTTACAGTAAATGATCTCTTCAAAATACAAATTTGATTTGAAAATATTCAGATCTATTGTTATTTCAATAATATCTCTTTGATCAATGTACACTTCAGTTCCTTTTCTTTCATTCTTTGTTCTACTCAGTGAATGTCCTGTCCTCTATTGCTCGGTGTCTGCAGAATTCCTTGGCTCTGCTCTTCAGCCTGTATGATCATATTTGCATGAAGAATTCACTCTTCACCATAATATATTCAACATTCATCTCTTTGATAATGAGTTCCTTGTATCTTTATATAGAAATTATTAGCCGCTCAATCTCCTTGTTTTTGTCATAGATCTCTTCTTGATCTGCAAAACTCGCCATGCATTGCTTTATCTTGTAAATCTCTCCTTTATTTTTTGTAAAGGATAAAATTGATGATGATGGTGGTACAAGAGACTTTCACCTCTAAATAATATCCTTTACATATTAAAATTTGGGGAAGGTAAGATTCTCCTCCTAGCCCCAAATTTACAAAGGAAAGATCCAAATTGATTAACCACAAGAAAATGGTCAATGCACAAATGAATCAATCGATTAGAAATAAGAAGAAAGAGGAAAACCTTACATTACCATTTTTTGGAGGGGAGGGGGGTGAGTGTGTAATAGATTTAAAATTATTAAAACCTTAATTGAAATTAATTGAAGACAAATACTAACCTTAAAGTATAACAGATCTAGAAATTGTTGTTTTCTGGTATCTATATCGGGTTTCTAGAAATTTTGCAACCAGATCTAGAATGGAAATACAGAGACAGAGAAAACCCATAAATATTTTTCTTTTATGAGTTAGGTTGACCTTGACCCAAATACGGGGGCACAATTGTACCCCTTTATGTTGACCTTGACCTGCACTGCTCCGACGGAAAATCTGTTCGCGGATGTCAAACGTTTCCCAAAAAGGGTATATGGATATTCTTTGTAATTCACTCTTTCATACTTGAACCTACAATAAAAATGGTTTTGTTTGTTGGGGGGAGGGGTTTTCCTTGGTCAAACCTCAGTTTTGGAATTAACCTTAATATAGAATTGAAATTGCACTAATAAACAAAGGAAATAGAACAATTCACCTTGCTTATGTTGAAACCCTTGTGGAGGATTTGAATCCTTGGATCCACAAGTATGAATGCACCAAATGGATGTAGGATGTAGGATTTCTAAAATCAATTTCCTTTAGATCTTCAACACCAATCTTGAATGGATCTTGGTATAGGAAGAAGCTTGAATGGATATGGATGGAGAAATCTTCAACAAGAGGGCTCCATAGAGCTTGAATCCTTCAATGGATACCAATGGATCCCCTTGATGAATTGAATCTTGAATGCTTGAATGATTGAATGCTTTGATAGATCATGTTTAGAATATCCTTCCATTATCATATCATGTCTTAAGTCTTTTATCCTTGTTGCGTGCTTAGAATATGAGAGGAGAAAAGCTTCCTTGTATACTAGTCTAGGACACAAAATTCTAGAGAGGCTGACATATGAGAAATAAATTCCCATTAGGCACATACCCCTATAAGTGGACCTATATTAAATATCTTTTTAAGATTCGCCACTTCGGAGCCTGAAACAGCCGACTCGGAAGTGGGAAATAATTTTTTCTAAACCCCGACATCCAGAAATCTTTGGAATTTGAAATTTAGACCCTGGGTCAGGGTCGAGGTCGACCTTGACCTAGAAGGTCAAACTTGACCCTAAGGTCAAGAACCTCAAAATATCAAAGAAAGATACCAGAAATAGGTAGAAGAGAAGTGGAAAATAGGGCAGGATGGGGGAAAAACCAAATCCAAGTCAAGAACCATTCAAGGCGTTTGACATCACCCCAAACCACTTACTCAGAGGGCTAAACCAGTCCTAAATAGAAGTGCTTCCATTTTCCAATGATACATTTATCCCCGACTTTAGAAAGAGTATGGACTCGATGCAAACTATTGGTAAAGGAGATCACAAAGAAAAGATAATCTTATTCAAATCAAAGGGACAAAGCAATTCTCAAGCCCCCAGGGACTCAAGCCTCTGTCAACCCCAAGATTACAATAAGAGAGACATCACCAGTCAAAGAAAAAGAGATAGAGGGTGTGATTACCTTTCCCAATGAGAACTTATGTTCCATTGTGAATCACACAAGTAAATAGTGCAACTGGAAAGATGGAGTTGAACCACCTAGTGAATGTGGCTACTTACTATTCAACCCATCAAGGATTCACCCTCATGAATATTCTATTCCAAAAGAGAAAATCAAAAACTAGAGAGATCCAGTCTTAAGGAAACTTTCTGGCCTTAAGGGATCAAAACTTTGTAAATTGAAACTGGAGGGATCAAGAGATCCTATAAGGTAAAAATCCATGCTTTAAGGATTAGTCTCTAATCCATAAACGGAAAAAAAAGTTTTAAGTTTGAAAATATTTTGAAAGTGCGTGTGTGCAAAAAGTGAGAAGAGCGTATGCCCCCACATTAAAGTCATTGCTAACACTTTCACAGGAGAAATGGATTTAACAAAAACATAAACATCTCCACTGATTACATTTCCACTATGAGATGCCCCAAAGAAAAGACAAATCAAGGGAAATACCACATAAACATACATAGAACACATAAGGGATCTACCTACTGTGGGGTCAGTATGATCATAAGATTATATATATATGATATTATTGCAAATGAATTGACATCATTCCCCAAAGAAAGTAGAAATACAATCATAATGGAGGAAATAAAACACAAGAGTTACGAAGAAGAGTCTTTTCGGACCACAACATGGAGACCAAAAAGAATCAGTGCTACCATGTCACAAATCCAAGCAGACTAAACAAGGAAAACATTTATGAATAATAGCACAGCTACAACATAACATGAAAATAAAATATAGAAGAATAGAGATACATATAGAGGAATAGTACAATAGGTTTGATTCCTTTATCAACTTGCACCAACAAAGTAACAAGGGTTGTATAAAATAATCTAACAAACATTTAGCAAACATATTACGGGAGAAGCACAACACAATAGGCAAACACATAAAAGGCTACCATGGAGGACAAGCCAATAAAACACATCACCTACTCTCCCCATCTCGGTCTATATCATTTAGGGAAGGTGGGAAACTCGCAATAGGGACTATATCCAACACAGTAGGAATAATAGCTAGTTCCAAACATGGATCCTCTTGAGAATCGTGATGTTCAATACTAGGTGTAATTATCAATTATATTGAAATAATATTAGGTAAATCAATATCAATATCAATAGTCTCATATTCATCATTAGCATCAATAGGATCATCAAGAGTATCTTCTTCATCAAGATTAATTGAAATAGAATCTAAAATACGAATAGAATCATCATAATCATTCATCTTAACATCATTATTAACATTAACTTCTTCCAACACATCAGGCATAAGCTGCTCAAAAGAAGGTAAAGAACTTTGAAGAACAGAGGCACGGGCCTTATCTTGAGCTTGATGCTTATTACGATGTTCATTGGCAGATCAATTATGTTTTGTCTTGTTTGAAATATGTTGAGAACTAGGAGGAACAACAACTGGTTCCTTCACAAGTTCTATAGGAGGATTAGTAGGATTCTTAGTAGGCTAGAAAACAACACTAGGAGCTTGATTAACAGAACTAGAAGCAATGGATAAAGGAGGTATGGAAGGAATACACAAAGTACCAAGGTTAAGATCCATCTGAAGCATGCTTAACTCAACAATATTGCAATGTTTATAAGCTTGATATGAGCAAAAAAGGTTATCAGGTCGAGAAGAACATGAATTAGGTAATGAAGGCCAAAACAATTCAAGGGTAGCACAATCCCTAGGCCTAGAAGGTTGATATAAACTATGAGTAATTGTTTTCACTTCTTCATAATGAAGAACTTAATACACTTATGGATAGGAGAAGCAACGACATGCATGGTAGTCAACCAAGGCAAACCAAGCTTAACTTGAAACTGATCATAAGTAGGGACACCATTGAAGGTAGTGTCCACAACTTTACCACAAAGTTCAACAGACAAGTTAATAGAACCAAATGATGGATAGAGAAGACCATTACATGTTTGGATCCACACATTAGATGTATTATAACAATCACGTTGTAATTTCTTCGACAAAAGGTTTTCTTCAGTAATGACATTGACTAATGATGTAGGATCAACAAGACAACCAAGCATAGGTATCTTAGAAATCCTAGCATAAATGTAGAGGGAACCATCAGAAGATTTAAAATTCTCAGAATCATCAAAGGTGATCAAGATTTCCCTAGGTCTTTTATTCTTAGGTTATTTTTGAGGTTTAGGGTGAGGTGGAAGTTGAATTTGAGGTTGAGGTGGAGGAACTTGAACATGAGGTTGAGATTGAGGCTGGGGTGGAGATACAAGTTGAGACAAAATAACATGCTCCACATGGTTAACAATATGATTGAGATCATCCATCTTTGAATCATAAACAATATCCACAGAAGATGGCTGAACAATGGTATTAGTATCATATTTAGGCAAAGGATTCATATAGATTTGGAGGTTTTGATTATGAAGAGAGATAGATTTTTTCCCACTACCATCAAAATTATCAATAGATAAAGCATTAGAATCAATTAAGTCTTGAACCTTATGTTTTAGAGATTATCACTTCTAAGTACCATGGCCATTCTGACAATGGTATTGACAAAAGGCTTTGGGATCAAAGGATTTGGATGTCACTATAGTAGGAAGAAGAGGTCAAATAGGAGGCAAAGTAATCATATTATCATTCAACAACTTACTCATAATAGAATGTAAATATTCAGAAAGAGGAGTAAACATATGATTCAGACGAAAAGCAGTGGATGTAGAAATTTCATTGTTGAATGCAACAACAACTTGACCAGCAACTACATTTTCTTGCTTATTTATCTTGACATAGTTGTTAGGTTTCTAAAAAAATATGGGATTAGGAGCAACATCACTCTTATCAAATGGAACAAGATCCATTAGAGTGTTGCTCTCAAATTGACTCACTTATAATTGATAATGATGAAGCTTTGCACAAAGTTGTTGAAAAGAGGTAAATCTAGTAAGTAGAATCTTATCTCTAATATCCTTTTGCAAATTTCAAATAAACATATGCTAAATATCAATATCAAGAACGGGATAAGAAATTTGAGCATACAAATGCTTAAATCTACCAATAAATTCACTCAATTTTTCACGTCGGGTTCACCAAAATGTAAAGGATAAAATTGACGATGATGGTGGTACAAGAGACTTGCACCTATAAATAATATCCTTTACATATGAAAATTTTGGGAAGGTAAGATTATCCTCCTAGCCCCTTACTTACAAAGGAAAGATCTAAATTGATTAACCACAAGAAAATGGTCAATGCACAAATAAATCAATCGATTAGAAATAAGAAGAAAGAGGAAAACCTTACATTCCCTTTTTGGAGGGGAGGGGGGTGAGTGTGTAATATATTTTAAATGATTAAAACCTTAATTAAAATGAATTGAAGACAAATACTAACCTCAAAGTATAGCTGATCTAGAAATTGCTATTTTCTGGTATCTATATCGGGTTTTTGGAAATTCTGCAACCGGATCTGGAATGAAAATATAGAGATGGAGAAAACCTAGAAATTTTTTTCTTTTCTGATTCAGGTCAACCTTGACACAAATATGAGGGCACAATTGTACCCTTTTATGTCAACATTGACCTACACTGCTCCGACGGAAAATCTGTCTGCGAATCCTAAAAGTTTTCCGAAAAGGGTATCCGAATCTGCTCTGTAATTCATTGTTTTGTACTTGTAACTACAAGAAAATGGTTTTATTTGTTGGGGGGAGGGGTTTTCCTTGGTCAAACCTCAGTTTTGGAATTAACCTTAAAATATAATTGAAATTGCAGTAATAAACAAAGTAAATAGAACAATTCACCTTTCTTATGTTGAAACCCTTGTGGAGGATTCAAATCCTTGGATCCACAAGTATGAATGCACCAAATGGATGTAGGATGTAGGATGTCTCAAATCAATTACCTTTAGATCTTCAACACCAATCTTGAATGGATCTTGGAATAGGAAGAAGCTTGAATGGATATGGATGGAGAAATTTTCAACAAGAGGGCTCCATAGAGCTTGAATCCTTCAATGAATACCAATGGATCTCCTTGATGAATTGAATCTTTAATGCTTTAATGCTTGAATTCTTTGATATATTATGCGTAGATTATCCTTCCATTATCATATCATGTCTTAATTCTTGTATCCTTGTTGCGTTCTTAGAAAATGAGAGGAGAAAGGCTTCCTTATATACTAGTATAGGAAACAAACTTCTAGAGAGGCTGACATATGAGAAATAAATTCCCATTAGGTGCATACCCCTAGAAGTGGACCTATATTAAATTTCTTTTAAGAGTCTCCACTTCGGAGCCCAAAATAGTCGACCTGGAAGTAGAAAATAATTCTTTCCAAACTCTGACATCTAGAAATCTTTGGAATTTGAATTTTAGAACTTGGATCAGGGTCGAGGTCGACCTTGACCCTGAGGTCAACCTTGACCCTGAGGTCAAGAACCTCAAAATCTTAGAGAAAGATACCAGAAATAGGTAGGAGAGAAGTGGAAAATAGGGTAGGACAGGGGAAAAACCATATCCAAGTCAAAGACCCATTCAAGGCATTTGACATGACCCCAAACCACTTACTCGGAGGGCTAAACTAGTCCTAAATGGAATTTCTTCCATTTTCTGATGATACAATTTTATTCTGTAAATCTCTCCTTGATAACTATGAATAAAACATGCTTTAAATCTTCTTCTATGCTTTAGTTTAACTGATCATTGAAAATAAATCAATCAATTAGTCAATCCCTAAATATAGCTCTCCCAGCTAATTATTTTTGTCATTCTCTAACTCCAGTTGTGCTCGGTCATCATCTTCAGTTATGATCAATAATAAATTTAGTTACTGTGGTGCTTGGTATACACTATGAACTACTTAGTGTTCACTTGCTCAACATACACTTGCTCAGTTACAACTGTGAACTGCTCGGTGTTTACTGTCTGTCGGTTTAGTGTCACTCAGTGTATACAAACAATTTATGTTTTACCGACAACATAAAATTTGTCTCTTTAGATCTTCAAGGTTGTGATATTATGTGTATAAATAATCAACCCATATCAAGTTGACATCAATGACAATACAATACATTAATTGATTTAATGTCTTGCATTCACTTTTGCATCTTGGTGATCATCAACTTATCATATTCAAGCATTCAATCAATTATAGTTCATCAATCTCTCCCTTTGGCATTAATGGAAACATACTATGAAATATGCAGTGTAAAACATGCCATAACATACCAAAATTATTGTTCTATAACCAATTAAAATATCTGAGTCTTGGTAAGCTCTTCTAGCTTAGATTTGATTATGTTGTGTGATCTCCCTTTCTTCATTCCCTTCAATAGATAGGTGTTGCAATTCTATCTTTTGATTATGTCTCTCCCTTTGATGGATGGTTATTTCATTGAATCTTTCTCTCCCTTTAGATGTTCTTCTCCCTGATAGATATTTCATTGAATATCTCTCTCCCTTTGACAACAATGCCAAAAAAATATTTACAACTCTATATTAGCCAACAATATCTCTAGTGTATGGTTCAGATAAGTACCTTCAGTGTACTGATATGTCATTGCAATCCATGTCTGAGTTTGCATCAACATGATTAGTCTTCTGATAATGTGTAGGTTGATGTAACTTCCAAGTAATCTTAGTGACCAGTAGATAAGGGATGAACCCCTAGTCTATTCCTCAGGTACTCAAATGTATCTTTTAGCAATGGTTTTGTGAATATGTTTGCTAGTTGTTCTTTGGATTGTACATATTCTAGTATTACTTGTTTCTCTTGTACTTGTTCCTTTAAGTAATGATATTTAATAGCTATGTGATTTGTCTTAGCATGCATCATAGGGTTCTTTGAAATGTTTATAGCACTTGAATTATCGCAATAGATAATTATTGGGTTAAGAATTTCCTCATTCATACCTTTCAGCAATTGTTTGATCCATGCAATGCTAAAGAAATTTGTTGCAGAAGCTACATATTCTACTTCTACAGTTGATTGAGATATGCATCCTTTCTTTTTACTTATCCATGTGACAAGTCTTTCACCCATAAAGAATGCTCCCCCTATAGTGATCTTTCTATCATCTATGTTTCTAGTCCAATCAGCATTAGTATAAACTTGTAGCTCAAATTTGCCTTCTTTATTGTACCACAAACCATAGTCTTCAATATTCTTTAGATATCTCAAAATTCTTTTAACAACAGTCATGTGTGATTCCTTAGGATTAGCAGAGAATCTTTCAACTATACCAACCGCATGTGCTATATCAGGTCTAGTGTGTACAACATACATTAGTTTTCCAATCATAGATCTGTATAAGGTATGATTTACCTTAGTTTTCTTGTCTTCCTTTGTCAATTTGCATTCGGTTTCCATAGGTGTTCCAACTAGTTTTGAGTCCTCCATCTTGAATATCTTCAGAACTTCTTTGATGTATTTGGATTGTGTGATGTAGATGCCCTCATCCTGTTGTAGAATTTGTAGACCAAGAAAAAATTTGATCTCTCCAAACATTGAAATTTCAAATTCTTTTCACATTTCATCAACAAATGACTTGCATAGCATATCATTACCTCCAAATATGATATCATCAACAAATATCTCAGCAATCAAATTTTTATCATCAGTATCTCCTTTCAAATATAGATTACTATTGTCACTTGTTCTAATAAATCCAATACTAATGAGATAAGAGTGAAGTCTTTCATACCATGCTCTCGATGCTTGTTTCAATCCATACAATGATTTGTGTAGTTTACAAACCATGTTCCTCTTGTTAGGATTAGAAAACCCTTCAAGTTGTTCAATGTATACCTCCTCTTCTAGTATTCCATTCAGAAATACAGATTTAACATCTATTCGGTATACTTTGAATCCTTTAAAAGTAGCATAGCCAAGTAGAATTCTTACTACTCCTAGTCTAGCAATGGGTGCAAAGGTTTCTCCATAGTCAATACCTTCTTCTTGTGCATACTGGTCTTGCTTTTTTCCTTGTGAATTCTCCATTCTCACTAAGTTTGTTTCTGAATATCCATTTTGTGCCAATGACATTTTTACACTCGGTCAAGGTACTAAATTCCATGTTTTATTCTTCTCAATTTGTTCAATCTCTTTATTCATTGCACTAACCCATTCTTGATCCTCAAGTGCAACATCAACAAATTTAGGCTCAAAATCACAAATCAAACATCTATTGTTAAGAGAATTACTTCTTTTTCTCATTTTGACTCTTTTGTCTCCAATGATCTGGTCCTGTGGATGGTGTCTTCTAACATATTTAGCAAGTATAGGTTTAGATATTTGTTCTTCATTTTGATCTTCATCGCTTAGTTTATCATTGTGATCATTTTCTTGATTCTCAGTGTGTGCAGCTTGTTGCTCAGTTGCATTGTTTTTTCGCTTGGGTAAGATGTCAGGTTCTTCTATGTAGACAAATCTATTGTAATCTTTAGGTTCCTTTATTATTTCCTTATCATTTCCTCAGCAAATTCATCACTTTAACATTTGCACTCTCGATGATTTTGTTAGAACATTTGTTCAGACATTTATAAGCTTTTCTTTTAGTAGAATATCCTAGAAATATTCCTTCATCACTTTTAGATTCAAGTTTCCCATTTCTATCATCTTTCAGTATATAACATTGACTTCCAAAAATTCTAAAGTAACTCACATTTTG
Source organism: Thuja plicata (assembly GCA_018584345.1). NCBI lineage: Eukaryota > Viridiplantae > Streptophyta > Pinopsida > Cupressales > Cupressaceae > Thuja > Thuja plicata. The sequence goes on along the minus strand of MU223920.1, from coordinate 106,087 downwards.
TGTGTATCCATACCATAACTCATAAGGTGTCTTATTTGTGTCTTTCTTCAATTGAACTCGGTTTAGTGTATAGACAACAGTACTTACAAATTCTCTCTAGAATGTTTGTGTGATGCCTTTTTCAATCATTAGTGTTTTGGCACAATCAACAATTGATCTATTCCTTCTTTCAGCAATCCCATTTTGTTGTGGTGTTCTTGGTGCAGAAACCTGTCTTGTAATCCCATTCTCATTACAAAGTTAGTGAATTCATCGTAAATAAATTCTCCCCCTCTATCTGATCTTAAACATTTCAGTTCTTTTCCACTTTGTTTTTCAACTTTAGCTTTATACCATTTGAACATCTTAAATGCTTTAGATTTCTCTTTTAAGAACATGACAGACATCATCCTATAATAGTCATCAACAAATAGAATACAATATCTATCACCATAATAGCTCTTTATTCTCATTGGTCTACATAAGTCAGTATGGACTAACTCCATAATAGCATTAGATGTGTAGGTTTTTCTCTTCAAACTAGACTTCATCATTTTTCCTATTTGACAATTCTTGCACATAACATGGTCAGGCTTTGAAATACTTCTCACTTTTCTTTTCTTACTTATCTTAACCATGTTGTCAAAATTCACATGACATAACCTTTTATGCCACAACCAAAAGTCTTCATTTATCGCCAATAAACAAGAGATCTCAACTTTATCAAGATAGAATAGATTACCTGTGTTGTTCAGCTGTGAAACACTCAACAAAATATAGTTAAGTACTTTCACCCAATATGCATTTTCACATCTAATCAGTTTATTCAACATGATGGTACCTTTTCCTTCAACTAGGCAAGGTGAGTCATTACCCATCCTAACTGATCCACCATTATAATATTCAAAATTTTCAAAATTTTATTTATCTCCAGTCATGTGATGGGTACAGCCACTATCAATAATCCAGAAATCATTTTTTCTAACTATAGATATGAGTGCAGTCTCAACATACCTTTCTTCTTTGTCTGAATCATCCTTCATAGCAACAAATACTACATCAATATCTTCATCAGAATTAGTGTTAGAAATTTCAGATTTGTTCTCAACCAAGTAACAAGCCTTCTTGCCTTTGTCCTTTTAGTCTCGGTTATCTCTTCTATCAGAGTGTCGATTGCTTCTTTAGTCTCATTCATCACTTTTTTCATACTTCTTTTCATGAGATTTGTCATTGTCTCTTTCATCATTTCTCTTGTTAGGGCATCTAGTAGCAAAATGTCCAAATTCTTTGCAATTAAAATAGACCAATGGTAATTTACCTTTATATCTTCCTTTACGTCTACGTAATCTCCTATCCATTAGTGCTTCAAGTTAATCAAGTTCTCGTTCATCACCATCACTCTCACTATCATTTCTCATAGTGTGTTTGTTACTAGATTTGTTTATTTTCATAGAAGAATTGAATGCAGATTCAATAGTAGGTAAGACATTGTTGTCATAGTTGTTCATCCCAAATGAAATAAGTCTACCAATTAAACTATCAAGAGTAACATTAGTATTTTCTACTACTCTCATTTCTTGAATTGCAGATACTCTAATAGCATAAACATACAGTAAGGTTATCAGAATTTTACTTACAATTATTTTCTCCTCAAGTACTCCTCCTACTCCATGGATAACATTAACAACTTCTTTGATTTTGTCACTGTATTGAGTGATGGTATCTCCTTCTTTCATTCTCGGGCCATCAAACTTTCCTCTTAGGCTTTCAATGTTATCTCTCAGCACATTGGTGTCTCCTCCATGTACTAACTTGAGTTTGTCCCACATTTGCTTTACAGAGGTGCATGATTTCACATCTTCAAATTCAGCATTGGTTAGTGAAGAAGCAAGTTAATATCATCATAGAATTGTGTTCATGTTTCTCTCTCAATTGATCAACAGTCAGAGGTCCACTAGGTGAAACATATTTAGTATCCAAGTATTGTGTAACATCATTTCCAATACCAGATAGATGAAGTCTTATCCTGCTTTCCCATGATACAAAATTATCATTGTTCAACTTTAGGCACATCCCTTTTACTCATCTTGTGATCGTTAGCTTAAGTTGCTTTAAACTTTTCTTCCAATCACCAAAGCTCTGATACCAATTATTAGAATAACTGAGGGGGGGGTGAATAAGCGGCCTTAAATGTAATTCCAAAATCCAACCAAAAACTTTATCTCTTAAATATAATACCCTTAGTTATCTTTAATTCCCAATTTCAACAAGATGTATACCATCAATAACTTTCAAAAAATATAAATTGCTCAGTAAGATATACTATTTATCTTTTCTAGACTTTACTGAGTAGCAGCAAATAAGCTTAGCTTTAACCGACCAATCCAGTTTCAATAATGTGTAAAGAAAAATATCAATGCAATGAAATATATACACATTTGACACAGATTTTAACATGGAAACCTAATATGGGAAAAACCACCTGGGAACGGTAACCCAAAATAATTTTACTCTTCTGAAGTGAGCTCGGTGAATAGCCAACCCTGTTAAAGGTTACAATACACAATGTTAAGTGCGACCTTGTTAGTGGATTTAAAACCAACGGTTTATCTTTTGACCTAGCACTCACTATGTTGTTAACAAGAAAACCTTTTGATACTCTTGAGTATCTCAATATAATAAGGACTGTTAAATCTCACTTGGTTAAGAGATTTTTTGAATTAATGGTTAAACTGATACAGTAAATGATATATTCAAAATACAACTTTGATTTGAAAATATTCAGATCTATTGTTAGTCCAATAATACCTCTCTGATCAATGTACACTTCAGTTCCTTTGCTTTCATTCTTTGTTTTGCTCGGTGAATGCTTTGTCCTTTGTTGCTTGGTGTCTATAGAATTCCTAGGCTCTATTCTTCAGCCTGTATGATCAGATCTGCATGAAGAATTCACTCTTCACCAGAATATATTTAGCATTTGTCTCTTTGATAATGAATTCCTTGTCTCTTTATATAGACATGATTAGCCGCTCAATCTCCTTGTTTTTTTTGTAGATCTCTTCTTGATCTACAAAACTCGCCATGCGTTGCTTTATCCTATAAAGCTCTCCTTTAGTTTTATTCTGTAAATCTCTCCTTGATAACTATGAATAAAACGTGCTTTAAATCTTCTTCTATGCTTTAGTTTAATTGTTCATTGAAAATAAAGTAATCAATCAGTCAATCCCTAAATATAGCTCTGCTAGCTAAGTAGTTTTGTCATTCTCTAACTCCAGTTGTGTTCAGTCATGATCTTCAGTTATGCTCGGTAACAACTTCAGTTACTACGGTGCTCAGTATACACTGTGAACTACTCGGTGTTCACTTGCTCGGTATACACTTGGTCAGTTACAACTGTGAACTGCTCGGTGTTTACTATCCGTTGGTGTTCATTGTGACTCAGTGTATACAGACATTTTATGTTTTACCGGCAGCATAAACTTTGTCTCTTCATATCTTCAAGGTTATGATATTATGTGTATAAATAATCAAACCATATCAAGTTGACATCAATGACAATACAATACATTAACTGATTTAATGTCTTGCATTCACTTTTGCATCTCGGTGATCATCAACTTATCATCTTCAAACATTCAATAAGTTATAGTTCATCATATGTGTATATACACAAATGTGTTTATATCTATATAAGTGTATATATATGTGTGTGTGTGTGTGTATGTGTGTAGACACACATGTGTATACATGTATATATATACATATGTGTGTATATACACATTATAAGGAAACTCAGGTGCGGAAATAGCTTCCTACGCTAATCTCTATAGGAAAGTATTGTGCAAATTCTTTTAAACCCTTTCAATTTCAGATTCGTTAACTACTTTAACAAAGATATTGCAACCACATACCATGCATATAGAAAAATAGAGAATGACACAAAGATATACCCTGGGGAAACCTTTCGGTAAAAACCCCAGCACTCCAAAACCTGCACAATGTATTGATCAAAACTATTGTAGCTTACAATACACTTGCAATGCAAGTTCTTTCAGAAGATTTCCAAAACCTTGAAGACAAATCACGGCAGCATAAAAAATTCCAACAATATACTCGCATCACATATCTTTGCAACCCTAAAAGATGCTTATATCATGTGCTTCACTTTTTAGGGCTACTCCCAAAGATAACCGTATTAGGGTTTTACCATTCTCCAAGAAAATAGGAAACCCAAAACAAATTTTGGGGCGATGCCCCGAACCCCACGATTGGGGACGAGTGTACAGTACTCAAATTTATCAGTTGCCACATGTCTTCACCTGTCATTGAATATTCCTGACATAGCTCTTACGTGTCATAGGAATCCGTCATAACCATTTTAGCCATGATCTCCTTACACACAATTCAAGATGCCGACACATCAACATTATTTGCAAGAAATACATTTTACAAAACAAAT
>MU223920.1:81609-95703 GCA_018584345.1 Thuja plicata | reverse complement strand
AGGTAGATCATTAAGCATGAAATATTATGCCCCAAGGTTGAATTAGAAGAAAAGAAGTGGGGTGAAAGTGAATGGAAGATAGAAGTTTGGAAGAGATGGAAAGAAATGGAGAGAAGAAAGAGAATTTTTCTTAAGAGAGAGAATGCCCTAAAATCAATCAACTGTTTAAGATAGAAAATTTTGATTGAGATCATGAAAGAAGATAAGGAAATGAAGATGAGAACGTGATCATAGTTGATTAAAAGTCCACAAGAAAGATGAAGGAAAAACCCCCTCAAACTCATAATGCAACCTAAAAATGCAAACTAAAATGAGGTCTAACAATGCAAGCTACATGAAAATGCAAAGGTGTATTTGCAATAGAGCAACTGTAACATAGGAATTTGTGTTCATCATTCATGAGAGAATGTTAAGGAACTTATTTTCATCATTGGGCCATTATTAACGGACATCGAAAAATCACACAATCATCACTAGTCACAAGCACAACTATGAAGCTATGAATGTGATTTATATCAGATTGGAATATGGAAAGATTCTATCATAAGCATCAAAGACATAAAGGTCAAGATGACTTCACTGTTAGCTTACCCAATTTAATGTAGCAAAACCATGCTTGCATCAAGGCATAGAGGCCAGGATGACCAGAAGAACGGTTGTGCAAAAATAGTCAAGGATGAAGCCTCAAATTTCCTAAGTGTGTCAAGAGAACAACAAGAGTTTCAAGACCACACCCACAAGCAGAAAGAAAATAAAAACATGACCCATGCCCTAAGTCCTCTAGCTAAGAATCATGGAGAGACTTATTAGACAAGGACACTCAACAAAAATCAATAACAGTCAGCACACAAAGAAAATATCATGACATAGATCAAGCATTAAGTGTTGTGTTTAAAAATTGAAGTGTGTTAACTGATACTGAGTTCTGAGGATAAGGATCGAATGCTTGCAAGCAAGTAAGATCATACGACAAAATTGGGTAAGACCAAACTGATAAATGTTGAAAAACACTTGATGTCAGGGGTTGTATTGAAAAACATAGTAGGAGTGGTATTGAAAAACACCGCTTGTGGGATGTCTTAAAGACTAATGCATCCAAGAGACCAAAGCTAACATAGTTATGCCCCCTAGACAAAGACAAAGACCAATTCCAAACCAAGGTGACAAGGACAAGGCAAGATGGAGAAAGGCATAAGTGTTGAGGACATGCGCTAAGAAACAAGGGTGCAAAGGCCTCAAGTAGCACCCGTTTCCAGGTTTTCACCACTTGGATTTTATAACAATTTTTTCATTTTTTTTTTCATTTTTTTCTTCTTTTTTTAGGACTTTTTATAATTTTTTTGAATTTTTGCTACCAAGGCGCCTATTTTCAAGTTTTCACCAAGGCTCTTTTTCTATTTTTTTTGAATTTTTTGAAATTTTTTTTTTTTTTGTATTTTTGGAATATATAATTTTTTTTTGGAGATATATCAAAGCGCCTATTGCTAGGTTTTCACTAAGATGATCTTTTTTTAGGATATTTTCTAATTTTTAGAATTTTTGACAATATATCCTTTTTTGGATTTTTTCTGGATCAATAATTTTGTACAAAGGATGCCCCCAGATAGAATGGGCATCATGGATAGAACTTCTTCAGGTGTAAGACATTGATAGGATCAGGGAGCCGCTCTCCCTCTGCTATAGAAAGTAAATAAGCACTGACCCAAAAGCTATTGTAATGATGTAAGGTCCAAGCCAATTAGGTTAAAATTTTCCCTTTTGATCTCTATGTTGTTGATTCTTAGGATTTTCACGTAGGACAAGATCTCCCACTTGGAATTCTCTAGGGAAAACCTTTTTGTTGAAGGTTTTGGACATGCGCTTTTGATAAACCCTCATATGGTCAAATGATGCTTGATGTTTCTCATCTAGAAGTTCTAACTCTTGAAGTCTCATGGCGTGGTAGTCTTCATATGTAACTAGACCTTTGAGGGAAAATCTAAGTGAAGGAATCTCAACCTCTAAAGGTAACGCTGCTTCAGAGCCATATGCAAGGGCAAAAGGATTAGCCCCAATAGGAGTAAGAATACTCATTCTATAGGCCCACAAAGCGGGATTTATCTGTAAGTGCCAATCTCTACCATTCTTACAGACTGTTCTATGTAAGATTTTAAGAATGGTTTTGTGTGATGCCTCTGCTTGACCATTTCCTTGTGGGAAGTAAATGGAGGACCTGTTAGCATTTTTTCTTGCAGGGCCTCTAAAAATGCTTGAAGACTTAAATAACTCTATGACTCCAAATGTCTTTGATACTCTGACTCAAGCAAGAGAAAACACTAATTGATGAGGTATTTTGATAACACTGGGGATACCTATTATCACCTCCTTTTTTGAGATCCATTGACTCAGGTAGGTTTTACCTATATTTGATTACTGGCTTGACAGTATCTTTAGAGTGGATTTTACTTATGTGTTGAATGCTCTGTTCCTATATGGATATATAAATGACAATGCAAATAACTATGATTATTCTGAGGAAAATCTTGACAATCCAAATCATTATCTTAAAGATGACAGACAGCAACATAACAAGGGATTTCATCTTTCTTTCCTTTTACAATTCTTATGAATTTAGGAGGAATAACCTATTTGATTTTCTCTTTAAGAAATCAACAAACTCCAACTGTAATCACTGTGAATACAATTAATTTTACATATATACTCTAAAGGTAATTGATTTTGAATAGTATTAGATATTTTGGATGATGATGGATTACCAAACAAGTTCCTAGACCAATGCCTATCATTGGGCTTATAGAATCAAAATATATAAATTCACAGAAAGATAAACAAATAAAATATTGTAAGATGCCTTACAACCTACATACAACTCAGGTAAAGTGCCTAACAAATTTCCCTGTCACTACCAACATATTATATCAAATCCTTAATTATTGTTGTACTCTCTGAAACTACTCACAAGGTTTAATTCTCCCCTTAGAAGAAACTTGCAAATAATTAGATAGCTACCTTGTAGCCAATATGCTTAACATGCCTTACAAATTAAACATAAAAGAGTACACTAAATAAGAAAAGAGACAATAACAATATGGAATAAAGCTTCACAGTGTTTTATTCATACATTTCTGCTTCAATACATATCAAGGCTAAAAGCTCAAAAACACAGGCTGAAATCTAGAAGTCTGGCTTGCCAATATATTTCATCTCTCTTTAAAATTGTTACATTTGATCTATTTATAGGTCTTAAACCATCTTTAAATCCTTAAAGCAAGGATGCAACAAGCTTCATATGGTTTAAGGAACCTAACCCTAAAAGTACAGAAAAGACAAAAAACAAGAATGTTCAAGCGGTGGGAAGACAAGAATAAAGGATGAAATCTGATCTTCTTTTGTCTTCAAATGAATTATGGTGCCTTTGTCTAATAGTGTTTAGGATAGAATATAATATTTGTATTGAGACTAAGTGACCACCATTTCAGGCTAACCTACACTTGTCTTTTATAATTACTAACCTCCCTGTGCTCAATGATCAGGCACCAAGTGTTCCTCTCTACTCTTCATCTAGGACCTCTTATTCTATCTCAACAGGCTTCTTTTTCTTTGGTCTTGTCTTTAAATCCCATGCTGTCACATCCTCCTCTGTAGGCCAATTGAAACTCTGAATACTCTTTAGTTGTCCTTTCTACCTTTCCCATATGACATCAGTTATACTTTTGACATCAACTAAGAATTTATTAATGTCAATTTCTGCTTTAAAAGCCTCATCTAAAATTTTATTAAAACCTTCCAAATCAAGATCAGAATCTCTAATGAATGCCTCTTTACTAGGAAATCTCCTATCAAATTCATTTCTCCAGGCCTCCAATGCCTTAATCTGATCATCTTCTCCCTTTAGTGGAGGAACAAATCTATTGAAACTCGGTCCAAACAGGCTTATCTTTGCCTCTATCTGATTCAATTTACCTTTAAAGAAAGGTAGAGTCACATTTTTTTTCTTGATCTCATCCTCTACCTCTGTCACAATCTCTGGCAAATCTGGCCTATGTTGTTGTAAAGAATCTAATCTCTCAAATAATTGTATCATGGGAAACCATGTTGTGAAAAAGGGACCTAAAACAAAAATATACCATGTTACTTCAGCATGCAAAATGGGTAACTTATTATATGCATTTAGGATTATATCTATTTTATCTTTCAAGATATCAATCCTATGTTGAAGTATATTCTTCAATGTATTTATGGCAATTTCATTATCTTTCTTAGCCATATCATCTGCTTTTACTTCTTCCCCTATTTCCACCTTTTCTTCCATTTGTGGGGGCTTCTTTGAGGGTACATATACCACTTCTGGCTTTTCACACAATTGTTTAGTCAATTCAACAATTACCTTATCCTACTGATGAATCTTAATGTGGCACAGTTCTCTATCCTTGGCCAGGGCACTAGCCTCTTTTATCAAAACACCACATTTCAGAGACAATTATTTTGTCTTATCTTCATTCAAATGTGCCCAATGTGTCATTATTTGGGAAATCTCCAAATCATTTATGTTTTGAACTGTCCATACCATTTGGTTTCCCACCATGCTCTCTTGAATATTTATCAACTGAGGCTTCTGATCCTTAGGACATAGACTCCACATGGAAAATGCTTGAGAATTAGGACTATACCCAAATCCCTTAATCATATCACCCATTTAGATCTTAGTGGTCATCTTTAAATATGGTTGCTTTCTTATTTGATTTATTATAAATGTTGAGGCTAAATCCCAGCCTTCAGCAAGCAACATGCCACTTTCCAACACTAAATTTTTGGCTTCCTCAGGAGTGATGTCTTCAGTCTTAGGATCATATGCTTGTAAGGCTAAAAGAGCCTCATTTGTCACTGCCTCTTTGCGAGTTATTCTCAATTTCTCTTTGATCTCTTCCTTCTTTCGCCACCTAAGAAAATCTTTGAATTCATCAGTTTTAATAAAATCATTATCTTCCAAGAACTGTTGTTGATGAATCAATCTCTCATCTATACATTTTCTGAGAGGCAACTCTATTTTTTCTTCTACTTCTTGCTGTGATTTCTTTCCCTTTCTGATTTCCTCTCTTAAATTATGATCATATAATCTGTTGCCAGGAACAAGAGCACTTACTCTATCCCTTTTTCTCTCTTTTCTTATGTAAGTTTGATCATGAGATGTCCAACCAAGATCAACCTTTTGCCTCTTGGTAGCAGGCTCATCTATATCATTAGGTTGAGAAAATTTAGTTAAATCTATAATGTGTCCCTATTCCCCTTGTACCTGAATTGCTTTTTCAACATTCTGTTGTGGTTGATCTATATGAGGTGGATTGACATATTCTTCTTCACTCTCACTTTCATATTTAGACTCTAAATATTCAGGTTCTTTTCCCGCCTTCTTTACATCTAGAACTCTATCCAATTGTTCACAGAGTGTGTAAAAGTTGTCCAGCATAGCTTTGATTTTGTCAAAATATGGCAAATCAGGGTAAAAACCTCTGAATGCTAATCCATTTCTTTTTATATGTTTCTCTAAATTCAGCAACTCTTGAATTTTCTCTCTTTTATTTCTCACTTCTTCTTCATCAATTATATTCCTAGTAGCATCCTCCTCCACACAAAGACCATGCACATATGTATTTGGTATGGTAGGAGTTAGGATTTTCTTAGCTCCTACAATAAATCCCTCTAGATCAATATACCTATACAATGCTACTCCCATCTTACAACTTTCCAACCATCTACTTACTAAATCAATAGCACCTTTGCCAATTATAAACTGAAAAATCTTGAACTGCCTAGGGGTTGATGTCCCCTTCCTGTGTGGTGCAAAGTGCTCATTATCAGTTAACAAAAGCTACCAAATAAATTCCATTGTTGCAACTCTTGATGGCACATGGTATGGTAGGACATGGGGAGGATGTGTGCATCCATACACTCTGATCATAGTCAAATTCTCTTCTAAAAATAAGTCTCCCCAATTGTGGTCACCTTCCCATTTATCAAAATACTCACATGGCCTTAGCAGTTGTAGCACCTTCACTAGGAGTCTAGTCTTGTTGACACCCAAACTCTGCATTAAAGGGTAGACAATCCAGTTCTCAAATCTGCAGAAATCATAGTCCTTGGAAGTAAAATTCCATATCTTAATCCAAAATTGGATAGGATTGGGCCGGTCATGAAAGATTCTCTGGGGGTTCAAATTGTTTACATCCATGATGCCATAATTGAAATGCAATAATAGATGCATCAAGATAGAATAATGTAAAAATTTAGGATCTTTATCCTTCTTCTGTATAGCTACAAACCCCTCATGCATTCTATCGATGATGTATTGAATGTAATCATAGCTGGTACTAGAATGCACATCTTGTAAATCCAAAACCATTATCAAAATCCCAGCATTTGTCTTCTCAGCTCCTCCATCCCTACACGGCACCTTACACAAAGCATATGCAATGTATTTGATATAAAAATGTAAATCTTTGAAACAATAAGGTGCGGTTCCTGGTAAAGGGACAATGTGGTTTCTAACCTCCTTAAGGATATGTTTCTGTAATAGATTTCTAGCTATCCCAGGCTATAACCTATATCTCTTCTCCTGCTTTGTAATGTTAATCTGAGTGGACATAATACTATACAAATTGAAAGCTTGCATAAAATAATTTCTATTTAGAATTAACAGTGTAGTACCATCGTTCTTTTTAATTGTCCTTGACAAGGAGTCATAATGATTTGCTAGACCTAGAAACAAGTCTACATCTACAAAGACATCAGGAACAATTAACCTAGCCAAACCACTAGTCCAAGGGTTTGATATTGGTATGGCCTTATCAGCATTCTTATAAAAATAATTGTAAAGAGAAAAACCTGTAGAACCTAGTGTATGGGCATCTCTAATATCGCAATATTCATCTGCCAATATGTTGGCATTTGCCCTCTTGTTCTGTGTAGACCCAGGTAACAGCTTCAAAAACTCATCAAATAAATTCCTTTTTCCCTTGGCATCTACATCCACTTCATCACTCTTCCCACTAGTAGATGCCACACTAACTGCTTTACTCATTTTGTTCTATTTTCCACTTCTTTTTCACTGATATTGGAACAAATCTTCTCTCAAGACTCCTTACCCTTCTCTGTGCACTGAAGACAATTCAAGAACTTTGAAAACTAAATAATCACCCTAAAATTGATCAATTCTTACTTCTTGGACACATAAAACCTAGCAAATTTTCCGCTCTAAAATTCTATATGCATGATGAATAAACCTGAGATCATCCCTTTATGGAAACTTTACAAAGTACTTAGCTCATCATTGAAGAATCAATCAATTATGCCTTCAAGTTTACATGCTATGGTATTAATTGAATTCCTAGCCATAGCTCATGAATATGAAAGGAAATCAAATTCAAATGAGTGCATTTTCAGAAAAACCCTTATAAAATTTGAACAAAATCGCATGTTTTGATATGATTGGCTCTTCACCAGATATCTCAACTACCTTTTTCACACAGTAATTAATCTCCTGTATTTATATTGGACGATGAATCTCCATATTGTCATGTTAGCAATTGCCACTTATCACAACTATCACTCTTCATATTTAATGACTTAGCGACTATGCATTATCTCCTTGTCACTAATCAAACCCCTTAACTCTCAATTCTTCTGGAGATCTAGCGACTGTATAATTCTCTTCACCTCAGCTTAACCATGATTTATTTCTAGCGATCACGTGACCAAATGAATCCAAGTTGTTAGTAGAATTGCCTAACTCAGAGTTTATTCGGAGACCTCATGACTATAGTTATCGTTTCATCTATTAATCTTTGATCGCTAAGTCTCTGAATGCTCTTTTCCTTTTACGAGACCCCGTGACTACCCTTAGTCGCTCAATCGCTGAATAAATCTACTCTTTAATAATTCCTTTGGAGACTTAGCAACATAGCCAATGAAACTTTATCTTATCATTTTAATTTTAATTCAGAGACTATGCGACTAAAGCTTAATCTCATTATCGCAAGAATATTTTACTCTGTGCAAATTTTATAGAGACTCAGTGACTACCATTGATCTTATCTTATTATGCATCTGACGGCTCCGCTAAGTTGCTGAATACATTCTGGAAACCCTAAATCATTTGGAGACCACGCGACAATATTAAAATACATACATTTACATCTTTTAGTCTCTTAATCACCAAATGATACTTTTCCTTTTGGGAGACCACACGACTAATACATTTTGCTTTATTCATTATGGACACGTGTCTCATCTTTAGTTGTTTGTCTCCAAATTGCTAAAAAAGATGTTGACTTACCATGTTTGACCAGCGACTAACTGACCACTACATATTTCATTTCAATTTGTAGTTTGTCGCCAAGTCTCTAAACCTTTTACTTAACTAACTTTTTAACTGGAGACATGGCGACTGAAGCTTTTAAACTTATTACTAAATGTGTTCTAATCTGGAGACCCCACGATTGAAGGAATCGCTAAGTCTCGTGATAATTTGCTAATTGCATGATACACTACATGACACTGTGACTTAACTGCTTGTCTCCATGTTGCCAGATCATGTTTTCTTCATTGGGAGACTTTGCGACTGATGCATTTCACTAAGTCTCATGACTTACAAAGTAGATTCTTTTCCCTTTAGAGATATCCTGACCAAAGTGAATCGCTAAGTCTCGTTATGAAAAAGTATTCATTCAACATTAGGAGACTGGGCGACTAACCTTTAAAAAACACATGACTTATTTCAACTTAAGTCTTTCAAAAAGTAACTCAAAAATATAAACCAGATCAACATATCTAGGGTTTTTTAACACCTTTGCATATAATGAAACCTAAGATAGGGTTTTTTACCATTTCACTGGATTATGACCTAAAAACATGGAACTTTCTCAAGGACCTTGCAACTTTGGACACATTTTTTTTTTTCAAAATTTGCATTTCTCAGTCATGAAGATATCATAAATTTTATGGTAACACCAGAATTGGGAATACAACCAACAGGACCAATGTTGTTTAATCTTGAATTTCTTGTAGAGTTGTTTAAGGTCCTTATTTTTAAACTAGCCTCCGTTTTTAGTGATAATCTCAGAAGGCACTCGATATCGGCAGATGATATGGTTCAGAATGAATAGAGAGACTGTCTTGCCCGAGGCAATAGAAAGTGGGACAAGTTCTACCCATTTAGTGAAGTAATCAATAGCAGTGATAATAAACTTGTGTCCATAGGTGATGAGTTGGGATGAATCTTCCCAACAAGATCAAAGGCCCAACGCTGAAATGGCCAATGAGATATAGAAGGAATGAGCTCCTTGCCTAGAGCATGTATCAGGTTACCATGTTTTTGACACTTTTCACATGACTTTGCAAAAGCTACTACATCAATCTGCATCGTAGGCCAATAGTACCCCTCCCTAAGCAACCTTCGGGCCATGGAAAGACCATTGGAATGTCCCCCACAGATTCCCTCATGAATGTCAACTAACACTTGGTCGGATTCTTCCTTTTCTAAGCATCTAAGAAGTGTTCCATCTAGACCCCTCCTATACAAATCACCAGCGATAAGGGAATGGCGAGAGGCATTTTGGGTAAGGTTTCTGCATTCAGATCGGTTAAAGGTTTCAGGTATAATGTCATCATGAAGATATGAGTAAATGGCACCATAGCGGGATGACTCATGACCAACAAAGGTACAAATGACATGGCTTTCTTGGGAGTCATGGATAGGGTGATGTAGCTCTACCACCGGGAATTCAAATATGGATTCATGTTTCTCTAATTGAAGGACTGAAGCAAGTGTAGCCATAACATTAGCTTCTTTGTTTTTTTCTCTAGGGATTTGCTAAAATGTGACAAATGTGAAGTAGCATTTCAAGGAATCAACCATTTGCTTGTAAGGTACCATTTTCTCATGTTTTGTTTGATATTCATCATTAACTTGGTTGATTATCAGCTGTGAATCCCCATAGATGTGTAACTCTGTGATTCTCCATTATATGGCCATCTTAAGTCTATTTATTAAAGCTTCATACTCAGCAATGTTGTTTGTACATGGGAACAATAATTTATAATACTTAGGGATTATGTACCCACGAGGAGAAACAAACAAAACACCAACTCCTGAACTATTTTGCATAAAGGATCCATCAAAGAACATCTTCCATGTTCTTTCAGTCATATACATGAGGTGCTCATGTGGGGAGTCAACTTGAATAGGTGCATTATCTTGTATTTGGAAATCAGCCAATTGATCTGCTATGGCTTGTCCTTTGATTTTTTTACGCTAAATGTACTCTATGTCAAACTTTGAAAGGATCATCATCCATTTAGCAAGTCTACCTGTGAGGGCAGCCTTACCTAGCAAATACTTGAGTGGATCTATTTTTTCTATGAGGTGTATAGTGTGCACAAGCATGTAATGTCACAACTTTTGGGAAGCAAACACAACTGCAATGCAAGCTTTCTCAATGCTAGTGTAGTTAACCTCATATGAAACAAGAGTACAACTAATGTAGTATATTGCTCTTTCTTTCCCATTTTTATCAAGTTGGGCTAGTAATGCCCCCAAGGAAGATTCTATTGCTGAAATGTATAGAATAAGTGGTTTCCCTCGGATAGAAGGCATTAAAATGTGAGGATTTTCCAAGTACTACTTGATTTGATCTATACTCTTTTGACAATCCTCATTCCAAACACATTTGACTCCTTTGTGTAAGTTCTTGTTGAAGGGTTGAACTCTATCCACCAATTGTGAAATAAATCTCCTTATGGATTGAAGATGTCCTTGAAGACTCCTCATTTGACTAATGTTTCTAGGAGGTGGCATATCTATGATTGCTTAAAATTTTTCAGGGTCTACCTCTATTCCTTTTTTTGAAATGATGAAGCCAAGTAGTTTTCCAGAGGTGACTTTAAATGCACACTTTTTAGGATTTAACCTTAGTTGGAATTGTTCCATGCGATCTAGAATGACTTCTAAATCATCTAAGTGTGTATCTCTCTGTTTAGACTTGGCCAAGGTGTCATCCACATAATATTCCATGTTTTTATGCATCATGTCATGAAAAATGGTTTTCATAGCTCATTGATAGGTGGCTCCTACATTTTTTAATCCAAAAGACATAATGTTCCAACAATAGATACCCCATGCATAAGTGAATGTAGTCTTTTCTTGACCTTTAGGAGCTATCTTAATCTGATTGTATCCAGAAAAACCATCCATCAAGGAATAAATCTCATAACCCGTAGTCATATCCACTATCATGTCTATATTGGGAAGTGGAAAGTCATTCTTTGGGTATGCTCTATTGACATCTCTAAAATCTATGCAAACTCGAATGGATTTGTCATGTTTGGAAACTGGTACAATGTTTGATATCCATTCAGCATAGGTGATAGCTCTTATGAATCTTGTACTAAGGAGTTTCTCCAATTCTACTTTGACTAGGAGAGCTATGTGAGGATGCACCTTTTCTCAATTTTTGTTTAACTGGTTTGACACCTGGAGCTATGGATAAGTGATGCATGATAAGATTAATGTCGAACCCTGGCATATCTAAATAATTCCATGCAAAGTTGATTTTCTTTGTCTGTAAGAACTTAGTGTAAGCTTCTTTTTCTTGAGGTGACAAGGACTCAACCAAGTGTACCATTTGTGGAGCCTCATCTATACCCAAATTGATTGTTTGTGTTGGTTCCATAAGCACTAAAGATCTATCTTGAAAATAGTTGGGGAGATGACCAAGTACCTCATCCTTAGGTGCCTCAGAGAGGTTTTCACCCTTGGATACGTCATTTCTTTTTACTTTTTTTGGTTCTGACACTGCCACACAGTGGTTTTTGCCATCAGAACTCCTATTCTTTTGATTTTCTTTTCTTTTTATTTTGTGACTAAGGTACTTGATGTTTGGCTCTATCATGCTGATAGCCAGTTCACTAGTGGAAGAGACTACGGGTTTAATGGTATTTAGGTAACAGACTATCTCATAATCATTTTGAAATGTTAAGAGCTTAGGTTCTTGATAGCGTTGGGGCCAATCAATGAGGTCAAGATGACAAGAGGCAATTCAATGACTGGTTCAAGGTTATAGATGTGAATGTTATTATCACTAGTGACCGAAGAGTCAGAGTCTGTCAAGTATCCTTCTAAGCTAACCAAATCAGGATTCATCCTAACAAGTGAAGAATCATCCACTAAAGCAACACGTAGGTTCAAATCCTCTAATCCTACATGTGACTCGTTGGATAACTTGGGTTGAGAACTATAATTGTGGATAACATCAACATCTCTATCAACTGTAGAAGACTTGGAGAAGGAGTCCCATTCATACTCATATGAACTTGTATCTTAACTGCAACTAGGATGTTTACACCATGAAGGTTTGGGACATCTTGAGGTGGAAGCTCTAGTGTCATCAAGAGTAACTCCTTCTCTTTCCATTAAATGAACAATATTCTTTCATTGACGTTCTCTGAAAGGATCTTCTATATCTGATTCATGTTGTTCTAAAGTTGCAACTAACGCATGATCGACCAGAATATCTGAATCTCCCCAGAGGAGATTAGTGGAAGGGACCCAATCTTCACACATGTCATGTTGACTTCTCAAAATAGGTATATATTCTTGTTAATCTTCACTATCTGACTTATCAAGGATAGGAGTAGTGCGCTTGTTGTGATTTGCAAAGCCTAGGCCAACCGGCTTCTTAGACTTGCGTCCAAAAAGAGCATGGTCAAGAAGTTTGGCTCTAGCATCCAATCTGTGATTAAGAGGGCCATGTTCCGGATAGCCCATATGTTTGACAAAAGTATACCCTCTTTCATAAGCCTTAGGAGAGGGAGAGAAGTTCTCATTGTGCATATATTTTTCTTCTCTAAAGATCCAGTCTCTAACAAATGTCTCCTCTTTCTCATCTTGAATAAGCACTGATGATTCTACAAATGTGCCAAATAAAGTCATAGCTAAAGAGGAAGGTTTCTTTTCTTGCGAAGGCTTTCCATGAGACATGGGTGAAACTGGTAATGTCATGGGGGAGTTGAGTTGATACCCCCCATGCCAAGGTCTATTGACTTAAGCTTGTCTTTATATTCAGCTAAGGTTGCATTAAAATTTTCTGCTTCTCTATTGAGGGGAACATGAGTTCCTGCTAAAATGGAATTGACAGATAAAGTGTTATCCCCAAGTATACAAATCTCTATTCCATTGTAGGGGAACTTAACACACTGATGGTAAGTAGATGACACTGCTTGCATATCATGAATCCATGATCTACCAAGTAAGATATTATATGCAAGGGGTCCAACGTCAACTATTTGAAATAAAATATATTTTTCAATAGGGCCAATCCTAAAAGGAAGGACGGCCAACCCCTTGGAACTTCTTTCTGCCTCATCATAGGCTTTGATAGTAATCCTTTTTCTGGTATCTATGACTTTCTCGAAATAACCCAATTCTTTCAAAAGATTAAAGGAATAAATATTAAGCTCAGCAACCCCATCTATCAACACGCACCTGACATGGGTTCTGTGGATCATGACCTTAATATGAAGGGCAAGATTGTGTGGGTGGCTCAAGGATTTATCATCATCCTCCAAAAATGTAAGGTAATGAGGGCTAGCAATGTGGTTAACCTTGTTCTGGAATTGATCAACATCTAAGTTGTTGGGGATGTTTGTCATGCGCAAAGCATCCTCAAGGACTTGCTTATGTCTTGGGGACAACTCTAAGAGCTCAAAGCTCAAAATCTGAGCTGGAGTTTTCTGCAATTGATCAACAAGACTATAACTTGACTTAGGATTGACTAATGGCTTTAAGGTGACATTCTTGGATGCCACTTGCTTAGGTTTACTTGATTGGCTTGAATTGGGTCCTCTAATGACAATGAGACCTTGACTTTGTGTGACAACATTAAGAGTTTTATATGAACCTCTAGAGTTAGGACCCCTTAGCACCATAATAGGTTCTTCATCAAAGATAGGAGGAGAGTCCATGTCTAGATCATAACCATAGGGATCTTTACCCCTCATCATGTTGACATTTTCTTCTACAAAATCAAGCATATTAATAGT